>JAMAHW010000076.1:95983-211911 GCA_023627715.1 Periconia sp. R9002
ATCGTTTGATCGTTTGATCGTTTGATCGTTTGATCGTTTGATCGTTTGATCGTTTGATCGTTTGATCGTTTGATCGTTTGATCGTCCAATGGTTTGTTTTGGTCGTTGGCATTGAGCTGTGTGTGGAGGTTTCGATGGCAGTGGAACCGGTGGGAGAACAGGGTAGAAAAGCCCATATTCTATGACGGGATTTGGCTGCGTTTGGAACAGGTGTCAACCGCACTTTCTCCTTCGAAATACCGCTAAACCACCTCTTAACAACGTAGCTTCCACTTTGAGGCGTTCAACGTATGATCCAAGCCTTAATTCTTGTCAGTCAGCCCTCAATCCTAGGGTATGCACAGCCTTTCAACACACCTTCTCCATACCGTCAACAGTGATTCCAGACTTTGATTCCTGTCAGTCAGGAGTCCTACATATGTAGGATGCGCCAAACCCCATAATGTAGGTTCAACTGGTGCTTAATCGATAAGCATTATATCAACCCAGCGCGATGCTCATGGCGTTATTAACCACCCACGCTGGGTCGCTAGTCGCTGAGGTAGTGACAATCTGGTGCTGGTTAGTGGAAGGTGGAAGGTGGAAGGAGGAAGTTGGATGGTAGTCGGTTTTGTTGGGAAGAGCTGACTCACTAAGGTAACCTCAAGCCTCAATCACGTAACCAATAGTTATGTACCTGTGTGACTATACCGTGACTGATTACACCAATCAATTGCGAAGAAGAAATTCTATATCGTGGCTGGCTGGGTAATGTTTAGAGAAATATCTATCTAGTTAGTTGGTATGTATTTACCTACCGCAGATGTAGAAGTAGCCGGTACTTGGAACACTTACCAATCTACATGCAACGCTTTGCGTATGTAGTTTTCTCCCTTAAGAGTGTAACTGTATTAGAGGTAAGTATGTACCAGGAGATTATTTCTATAGATTTGTTTTTCCATGTTTTTCTTGATTTCACTGTTTAAGAATATAAATTTCTTTGGCAGATATACTACAGATCCTGCAGTGTGGGATATATCAACACCCGTGTGATACTCAACTCCCTCCGCGAGAAAAAAAATCCCCTTACCTCCTTCTTCAAATAAAAGAAGGCACACCCCCAGCCCCAACCAACTCCCTCCAATCCACCACCGTCCCCACCTGCTGCTGCTGCCCACTACCACTTCCCTTTCCCTCCCCACCAGCAAGCAAATCCCCCCTCCGCCACACTCTCCCCACCAATCCCCTCACAACCCCATAATTCCCAACCCTCCTCTCCCGCCCACCCCGCTCAATAATCCGCATCACAGCAATCCGATCTGCATCGTCCGTGGCGTTGCAAGCGATGATGAAGAGCGGCCAGGGGGACGTGCAGATGGGGATGCGGGCGAGGAGGGCGAGGCCGCGGGAGGTGAGGTCGCGGGATTCTTGATCGATAGTGGTAGAAGAGGTAGAGGTGGGGAAGTAGGTGGAGATTGTTTGGAAGAGGTAGAGCAAGGTTGCGATGCGGTAGAGTTCTGCGGTGAGGGAGATGCGGGGTTGCGAGATGGAGCCGCTTGTTGAGCCCGGGTGGAGGAGGATGGTTTGTTTGAGGGTGAGGAGGTGCGTGCGGAGGTGGAGGAGGACGGGGTGAATTAGGGGATGCGTGTGTGTAGAGGAGGTGGAGAGGTAGTGTCGGAGGGTGTTGATGTGGGAGATTAGGGTGAGGAGTTCGGGCGAGCAGCCTAGTAGGCCTATTATCTGTGAACGGGTGAGTTTTTCTCTCTCTTGGGTATGGGGGTTTGGGATGGAGGAGGGGACTTACTTGTTGATTTTCTGGTGTACTTTCTGGGAGGATTATGGTTGGGATGGTGTCGGTGTCTGTTTCGGAGGGTTTGGGGGAATGGCTGTACGCGGAGAAGACGTCGTGGTATTGCAGCCAGTGCATCATGAAGGATATAGAAGGGCTGTTCCGGTCCAGCTCGGAAAACGCCTGCGTGACAGACTTTGCCCCTTGGAGATGGAGGTTCCATGTCGTGTCTGAGGAATCAAAAACCTGTGTCCATGTTAGTGGCCCTGCTACTACCCTTTGATATTCTCACTTCTCGCTCCGTAACAACTCGACAGATAGGAAAGGGGAAGGCATGCTTACGCTGTAAACGCAGAGCATCATGCACGTAGCAAATTGTGCCATTTTGCTCTGGTGCGGCGATTGAATCGAATCAGATAGCAATCTGATGGCGCGTACTTTGTGCTTGAGCGCATCGTCCTCGCGACCAATGTGGAACGCGGCCAAAGCCAAGGTAGCTTCCAGTAAACTCTTGGAGGACGTTTCGGTAGATGATAATGCCATTGGGATCAGGTCGAGTCGAAATCCATTGGTGTCGTCGTCAATGGTGGTGATCATCCGGGCCACGACGGAATCAACTGTCTCACACATTAGTTTCGATTAAAGAAGGACTAGGAAAAGGTAAACCAACAACTCACAATAACTCAACAAGTCCGCCCTCCCGCCCTCTACACCATGAATCGTCAAAGATCCCCTCACACCACCCGTTCCCGTCCTAAACCTCTCTTCAAAAAGCAGTTCCTCCCACGTCGCCTTTCTCCCCTCCACATCATTAAATGTCGTGCTGAGAAATACAAGCCTTCCATCATCATCCGTCAGGTAGCGCGTAGCCGACGTCTCAGGATCTGCCTGGTACTTTTTCTGCTTGCGGCGGCCATCGACTTTGTCGGGCCATGCGAGCTTGAGATCGTACCCTTTGCAGATCCGTCTAGAGCGCGTGCAGTTGTGGCATGAAGGGATGGCTCTGTCGCAGCCGACTTTGCGTTCTGCGGGGGCTCACGTGAGTAAGAGTGGGGATAATTCTGGGGAGGTCCTTCGCGCGAGATAACGTGAGGTGAGGCGTTGGTGTAGGGGACGGGTGTACGGTATGCATATGTATTGTATGTCGGGGAAGAATTAGGGGTTAAGAAGGGAAATCAGAGACGTTCTGTGTGTGTTCCGTACATACCTTTACAAGTCCAACAATTGCTTTTCGCCTTCGTGGTCATTCTCCCATACTGAGGCGTGCCAACATCTCGTTTCTCTGTTGAGTCAAATTCAAGAATAGCTGCAGCACCGTTTTCTATACGTAGCGGGGATGGGGTCCGGGGATAACCGACGGTGGTTGCGTGGAGAGAACACCCTACCTGCGCCACACAGCCAGCCTAATTCGGAGAGCAATTCGCGTACACAGCTTTTTCCTTTTTTCCCACTTGGAATGGCTAGTCTTAGTATGGTCAGCTCTTCGTGTATCAACCAATAAATCGTAGATAGTGGTACGTGTTCAGCTTGCAATTGAAATCATTGTTTGCATTTATGAAATATGCTCCCAGGTATGAAACGACTAACAGTGCTATGTCTTCGCTGCCTCCTTAATTGCTTATAAACTCCTCCAACATGCGAGCACCGAAAAGAAAAAGAGACATCCCATGCATGATACTTTAATACACTCAAGAATTTTAAATATAACAGGAAAAGGAAAAAACCCCGTGTCAAACGGTGCATACTCTTCCCCTTGTGCTTTTACCGTAATTGCTCCAGGAATGTAGACCGAAAGATATGAAGAAAGGAAAAAAAAACACTGTATTCCCTAGCGTTCAGATGTCGAATCGAATTGAATATGCTCCAAGTTGATTAGCCTAGAGTGTGCCTGTATACAGAGGACGGCGAATCTCTTGGTTGTTGATCGAAACGCCAAAGGGTATAAAACATAATAAACGTCAGGGCGTGACGACTCGTGGGTTTTTTGGCATCTTCTTTATTCTCCAGCGCTCTTGCCTCGCAGTCTCCGGTTCAAGCTTCCGGAACGGCCGAGGCCAGAAATCCCTCCAATTGAATGTCGGTTCGAGCTGTACTGGGTCCGAGGGGCAGTGAGTTCCCGAGTAGCTGGCTTCTCAAGTGCTGGGGAACTCTGACGTTCAATGACGTATCGCCTGTTGGTGTCCCGTAGAAGAAGATTATCAGTACTAAGACCAGGGACAGTAGGGCGGCGTAACGAGGTCGTGGGTTGCATTGCAGAAGGCTGCAAGTCCGGCATGGGCTCTCGCGATGTATAAGTCCGGCTGTATCGATTTTTCTCCACGGGCCGGAAATCGCGAAAGTCTGTAAAGGCTCGCGAAGGTGCACGCAATGTCGCATCTTCATCATCAACTTCAGGATTCTGTCGAGACCGATTAAGGCTAGTCCCTGCACGGCTTATACGGGACGGGATGTGTATTTGAGACGGAGTGAGGGGCTCTTGACTAGGCTCCCTGGTGCTCACAATATTGGAGGATCCTCCGGCCATCATGCTTGCCCTACGAGCTTCTATGCGACTCATTGCAGTGCTTGGACTGGATTGCGACTGGGTGTTACTCTCAGGCTCAATACTGGGACGGATCGTTGGTGACTCGTTCACTTGAACACTTGCCCGTCGCGATGGGGCGGCAGCTACTGATCGAAAAGCCGGGCTCGAAATGCTAGGTTTATTATCGCATAATGCAATGCACAGCTCTGTCAAGCTACGGCAGATGTTGTCCGCCTTGCGTCGGACCTGACGATCGGGGACTGATGAGCCATTGAGAATGGAGCTTGCCGAGTGGAAAGTTCCTTGTGGGCCAGCGCTTCCCGTCATTTCTGCCAAGGAGAGAGCTTCAGACGCCGTCGCCTCGAGAACCCGGTAGACTGAAGGGGATGTGTGTTGTTTTGCCTTCGCCAAAGCCTCGCCTAATAACGGGTGGATTTTGCTTGGAGTCGAAATGCCTACAGTGGACTCGGAGGGAGAGGGATTAGGCTTTCGTTGCTGATTGGGAGATGAGGAGACGGTAGTTGCTGACGTGTTGGCAGTGCGCGGGCGGTCGGCCGTTGCCTGAGAAATAACAGCACTCGACGTTGCGGGAATCTTTCCACCCATTTCGATCCTTCGAATTCTCGATTTGAGCTCATCCAATTCATCCCACACAGACGTTGCAGGCCCTGTTGAACCATGAGACTCAGTGCCATCGGCGCGTGAGACGCTCGGCTCCGGCGCTGCTGGTGTAGCTAAAGGCGTTTGTGGATCATCGCGAGACGAAGAGTAGTAGTGGAGGTTGGAAGGGCGGTAAGCATTGGCACGGTTGGGCGGGGTTTGCGTAGAGTCGGAGTAAGAGGGCCGCCTTCTGCTACTCTCTAATGAAGCAAGAAATTCCCTGGGTGATAGTTCGGAATCTTTTCTTTGGGTGGTGAAGGATCGTTTCGGCGAGAGGTCTTGCACCTGTGCTCTTGTTTCTGACGATGTGTTTGGAGTCAAGGGCGGCTGTTCCCGCGGTGTCCTAGCGGAGGGAAGGAGCGATGCACGACGATATTGAGTGCTTGTTTTGGTGTCAATTGCAGAGGGTATACGACTATTGCCGTTAGGAGTCGTGGAAGCCGATTGAGCAGCAGGTGATGATAACGGAGCGGATGGCGCAGATTGCCGTTGAGCAGCGCGTGCGATGCGCGACTGGGTTGAGTTAGCTCGGGGATTTTCCTGGAATATAGTATTGTTCGGATTGTGCACTAACCTTGAGTCTATCTGTACGCGCCGCAGCATCCGTCGGCGTTTCTTTTGATGCGCTATCGGCAGCGATGTTTAAAAACAAATCCTCCTGCGCACCGTCGGCCGTGTACGCATCCCGAGTTCCACGGCGGCCATTGGCGGTGTATCTCGACTCGTAGCGGCTGTGCATGCCCGAGCTATAATCGGACGAGAGATCGGTAGAGCGATCCATGTGTTCCTGGCGTTGCGAACTTGCAGTTGAATAGCGGCGGGAGAAGACGGGTCGGGCGGGTGTTTGGGGAAGTGAAGATGTTGGTTTCGTATTTGTGGGCGCAGGATCACCTGGGTCTTGATAATCGCTCTTGCGCTGTTGGCTGTCCTGACTCGCACCGCGCACCACGCTGCTTGGTGACAGCAAGCCCAGCTGCGCGGACTTCTGATGGGAAAAGGCAGATTCTGGGGGTGGTTGCTGTGACGTTCGGCGTGCAAAGTCTGAATTGCCGCGCGTGATGAGGGTTATTGGGGGCCCGCGCGAAGTGTCAATTCCATGCCCACTAAAGGATGCGGGAGGGCGTCGGGCACCAGGAGAGCGAGGCTCAGTGCCGGAGGCGGATGTTTGTGGTGAGAAGTAGGATGGAGAAGTGGTTGCAGTGGACGAGGAGGCTTGTGTCAGCGACGGCGTGGAGGGGTTGGTAGCTCGTCGCGAGCGTGGAGAGACGGCGGACGGCAGTTCGAGCGAGCCGTTGGAGGGTAGACGGAGAAGCGAAGGGGATTCTGAAGCGGTGGCGATGCGCGAGCGTGGTAAAGTTTGAGGAATTTGAGAGGTGTTGTGCAGGACAGAGCCAGGAGGGCGCACCGATTGGGGTTGCGCTGAAGGCTTTCGAGAATGCGAGGCTGGCATTATCATAGCGTCGAAGGACCGGGCGTGGTTGCGTTTGTGTTGTGCTGGCGCATCTGCAGGGAAAACCCGGTTTCACCTCATCTATCTCAAGGACAATAAACTGGCAGCATTGCCCATCCACGACAAAAAAAAAGTATGTGTACGGATTCAGCTGCGGAGGCTCTGGACTGTCAAAATCGAGTGCGCCCTGAGCTAGTCGAGCAGTCTGCCGCTTTGAGGGGGTTGGTTTCGAATGTCTCCCCAGCCATAGACGAGCTAAAGCGACCAGGCTTGCACGAGACCGTGGTCCCGTCACATCTTCACGACACCTCCCAACTGACGTGCATCATTGGCTCTTCCGCCCAATCCCCGTCCAATCTCCTGCCCATAGTTGGCATTCACATAAAAAATAAGACAGCGACAGAGCTACACGTAACTACAGATGACGCTTCCGTGCAAGAGTACCTGTGCACCCGATGACGATTCATATGTACCGTCTGTCTGTTAGAGATGGACTCCACTTTTGTCAGTCTACGTCGCACTGCATATCACTCAAAAACGCAATGCCCCATGCACATCTCTCGCCTCCAAGGAAAGATGTATATTGTACAACACCAAGCCGGGTGACATGTACACGCGTAGGAAGTCCCTTATTTGTGAATCCAAGGTTGGAGCAAACGATTGATTGTCCTTCCACGTTGCTACCTACTAGGTAGATACATTAAAAGTGTACGCAACACTGCAAATAGACTTTGTGCCTGCATTGATGTCGAGTCGGATTAAAGTGGAGTGGGCCATTGGCGCGACCACGCGGGGCTTGAGAGCAGGGAGTGAGTGCAGGTGAGGCGAGAAGATGCAAGTCACGTGACCATATCGTCGGAACGGCGAAGCTTTTAGCCGAGACTCTTCGCCGCGTAAACTTTCGTTCGCGATACCTACTGCCTACCAACGTACTACCTATCTCCATCATCACCCCCACCCACCATGTCTGTCGCGGCCCTTTCCAAGTCGCTTCCCAAGCCAAAATATACCGGAGAAGAGGAAGAGCTGCGAGATTCACGTGCTTCGCGCGTATTGAGCTCCGAACAGTATGAGACGCAGGTTGTGAAGAGGCAGACTGGGCCGCCGGCCTACGGACAGCGACAAAAATGGCGGCCCAGAACTGCAGAGGATTTTGGTAAGCACTGCGCTGTGATATCGTCTCTGGAGGCATATGCTAACCATCTTCATATTACAGCCGACGGTGGAGCCTTCCCGGAAGTTCACGTCGCACAATATCCCTTGGACATGGGTAAGAAGGGTTCCGCGAGTACATCTAATGCGCTTGCAATGAGGGTTGATAATGAGGGAAAGACAAAATACGATGAAATCGCCCGCAGAGGCCACAGCGACTCGAGGATCGTGCAAGCCAGTTTCAAGGATTTGATACCGTTACGACAGCGCGCAGATGCCGGAGAATTGGATTTGGAACGCCCAAGTCAAGAGCTGGTGCAAGCGACCAAGGAACGGACACAGGAGGCATTAAGTGCGCTGATTGCTGGCCAAACAGCAGCCCAGCGTCCAAAGATGGTCAAGGGTCGCGCGAAGGACGAGCCTACGTTTGTGAAATATACACCGTCAGCACAAATGGGCGATGCCCAAGGCAAGACGCGCATCCTGAAAATCCAACAGAGGCAGATGGATCCCATGGAGCCTCCGAAATTTAAACACAAAAAGATTCCACGAGGGCCTCCATCACCCCCACCGCCGGTTTTGCATTCTCCACCACGGAAGCTCACAGCGGAAGATCAAGAAATGTGGAAAATCCCACCTCCTATATCAAACTGGAAAAACCCCAAGGGTTATACGGTTCCACTGGACAAGCGTTTAGCCGCAGACGGAAGAGGGTTGCAGGATGTAACAATCAACGACAAATTTGCTCAGTTTGCCGAGGCCTTACAGGCAGCCGATCGGCACGCCCGAGAAGAAGTAAAGCAGCGTGCACTGATGCAACAGCGTCTTGCAGAGAAGGAGAAGCTCCAGAAGGAGGAAGATCTCCGCAATCTCGCGCGGCAGGCTCGAGAAGACCGCGCAAATGCGTCCCGCCGTCGATCCGGCAGTTACTCGGATTCGGATACCAATTCAGAGGACGAGGCTGTACGCAGGCGTGAAGAGGCTCGCAGAGAGAAGAGACAGGAATTCCAAAGGGAGCTGCGACAATCCAAAATGGGTCAGGAGAGGAAGTTGCAAATGCTCGCACGCGAGCAGAACCGGGACATCTCTGAAAAGGTTGCTCTTGGTCTTGCCAAACCTACACAGGGTGGAGAATCCATGTACGACGCCAGATTGTTCAATCAGACCAGTGGTTTCAATGCAGGATTCAACGAAGATCAGCACTACGACAAGCCGCTATTCGCCGCTCAAGAGGCAATTAGTAGCATCTACCGACCGAACATACAGCAGGAGGATGAGGAAGGTGAAGATGCAACGTACGACAGAATCACCAAAAAGAGTAATTTTGAGGTATTGGGTAGGGCGAAGGAGGGGTTCAAGGGTACGGATCTTCAAGAGAAACGTGATGGCCCTGTGCAGTTTGAGAAGGAGACCGACGATCCGTTCAATATTGGGGAAATGATAAAGGAAGTTCAAGGCGAGAAGAAGGGAGAGAAGAGATACGGCTTGCAAGAAGGAGAAGAACGAGCGAGCAAGCGTGCCAGGGTCGACGAAGACAGCGATTGAGCGTTGAAGCTGCTCATCTCTTGACCTCATATTCAAAGCATACGAATAGGTACGAATTGTATCCATTGGAGACACCACAAAAAGTGATGTACAAACACCAATATTTAAATTGCCGTGGGGAAGCTATTGGAAAGTCCAGCTAAACTGTCATTCCATGCCTCGACCAACCTTCCGTCATTGCTCCGCTATCCCGTGAACGTCCTCTCCAACCCCAAACAATTCCAACAAGTCCTGCTTCCCAAACATCCTCGCACAATCCACCGCGTTCGGGTGTCCCAATCCGATATCTGCACCCCTTTCATGCAGTAACCTCACCATCTCGTCCCACCCTTTGAATACCGCTCCTGCAATTATACTCTGGCCATTCCCGTTTAAAATATTCGGGTCTGCTCCCGCTTCCAACAACACTTTCGCAGTCTCAGTGTTGCCATAGTAGGAGGCAAGCATGAGCAGAGTATCACCGGATCCGTTGGTCAGGTCTTTGGGCACGCCAGCAGCGAGATACTGTGACAGTAAATCGGTTGAACCGTTGCGAGCTAAATCGAATAGCTTTGCAGCCAAATCCAATACTGCAGGAGGAAGTTCTGATGTGGAAGAGGGTGTGTTTACTTGATAAGTGACGTGTTGGGTGGAATCGGTTGTGTCGTTAGAGTGAAGAGCAGCCATTTTGAAATGCTTTGTTAAAAATCTTCGTCCACAGTAGATAGAGTAATGTAAACAACTTTATGGGGTTTGCTTTTTATTTTTCTAAGTCATTGATTGCAAAAGTAATTGACCTCAGTGGAAAGACAGAATCATGACATCAAGTTGACGATCGAACACGCCTACAAAAGTGTACCTTTACTTGCGCTGTAGAATGCGTGCACAATAATATTGTATATAATTCGAATTTTATATTAAAGGAAATTTCAAAGCCCTTAAACGACGATATAGTGTATGTGGTTCATCGAGTTGAGGAAGTTTGGCCTCTCTTACTGTCTTGTGAGGGGTCGAATTGGTCTCCGTTCCGCCCATACGGTCCTTAGTGCACAGACTTTCTTGGCAAGTACCATCGCGACTACGCGACTTCTCCCGCATCAACCTACATAACTTTGGGTATTCTTCTGTTACCATCTTGGAGTCCACCCCGCTAACCTTCGCGGGCTACAACTATATTGCGAGAACAAAATCACCTACAATCCACCGAGGGAGGTTTCCATACAGCATCAGAGTTTCCATCCGCCCGCCGTGCTTCCAACAAACGACTCTATATCGACATGGCATCCCCACCGCATATTCCCCAGCTCAACGTGCCGCGCAAGCGAACTAGCATATCCAGCATCTCCTCAGTAGCCAAGAAGCGCAAACCATCGAATCTCCGCAACTCATTCGCTCCCGAAAATGACAGCGCAGCCGGTTCGCCCTTGGCATACGAGCGCTCCCCCTCAGTCGACAGCGTAGCCACCGGCTCCCTCGCCAACGGCGTCGGAGGAAAGAAGCGCAAGCGCAAAGACGGTGACAACATGAGTGCCACAGGAGCCAGCACACGCGGCGGCGGGAAGCGCAACAACAACGAAGCGGGTTCCAGCACCGGCCCCGCGGGCGCCAACAACGACAACGACAATGAAGACGAAGAAGACGACGACCTAGACGAAGACGTCGACACGATGCTCGAAGGCGGCCGCGCAACCGAAGCCTCCAAAAAACAAGACAAAGAACACGAGCGCATCCTCATGCAAGCCATGACGCCCTCGCAAAGCGACCGCTACGCAACCTACCGCCGCATCCGCCTCCGACCCCAAATCGTCCGCCGCCTCGTCAACCAAACCCTCAGCCAGTCCGTCCCGGGCCCCGTCGTCATTGCCGTAACCTCGTACTCCAAAGCCTTCATCGGCGAGCTCATCGACCGCGCCCTCACCGTCCGCGACGAATGGGCCGCCGCCCGCACGCACCTCCCCAACCCAAACCTCCCCCCGCAACTCCTCACCCGCGGCCTCACCGACGCCTTCGCACACAAGCCCGACGCGAAACCCATGCCCAACCACATCGTCGAGTCTGGCCTCTACAAAAATCAGGTCGATCCCAAGGAGGGGTATTGGGTTGAGGTGCCCAAGGAAACGAGCCTGCAGGACCGCTTGAAGGAGTGCGATAAGGGCCCGCTCACGCCGGATCACTTGAGGGAGGCGTTGAGGCGGTATAAGAGGGATCGTGATGGCGGGGGCGCGGGGTTTGCGGGGTTGAGTCTTGAGGGGCCGGAGAGGACGTTGGCGAGGACGGGGGGGAAGAGGCTGTTTCGCTGAGTGTGGGAGTGGAGAGTGGAGGAGGGCGTGGTGCTCTTTCCCCTTTTTTTCCTGTCGAGATTTCGTTTGGGGATTTGCCTTCCCACCAGTCTGATGGATCGGCCTTCTTTCCTTCTGATTTGATTCGAAATCATCACCCCTTCCCCCCCTTCCCCCCTTTTTCTTTCATAAGACGGAGTGAACCTCCGTCTACACAGACTCTTTAACCATCACTTTTATCTTGCATGCATCAGCGTGGGGCGTTTTTCTCTTTTTTTTTTCTTGGGGGGAAAAGAACATGGGCGCATATAAAGATTTCTTTCTTACATCAACGGTGCTTTTCACGGCGTCTGGGGTCTAGGCTGGGATGGGATGGGTTGGAGATTGGGGAGAATGTGTTTGTTTGCTGGTTGGAGATGGAGGGTGGTGAGAGAGATAGGGACGTTATTCAAGTTTTAAAAGAAACTGGTTTGTATCACTTCGCTGACGGTTGGAATTTTGATGTGATGGTTTTGCGTCGACACTGCGAGTGATTGGATTGTTCTGATGGACTCTATGGCGAGATAAATATCATCAAGGTGTTTGGATTCTCGATTACTCGACCAAGCTATCTCAGTTCGAAAAATAGATAAAAAGACATCACGTCACATAGCAGAGCAATTGGTTCAAGAAAATTGTGAAGAATCCCATCATTTGGGGACGTTTTCAGTCATGACAGCTGTCTACATGAAAGCCCATGACGCAAGTTTCACTCCATAATCATGATTCGAAAAGGAAAAAACCCCCATCCATGTTGCTAAATCCCAGAATCTGCGAACAAACCGACACCAGCGCCTCTCACCGTTTTAGTTCTCGAGAGCGGTATCGATGAAGGATTGGGGGACGCGCTCGGGCTTGCCGGTGTTGAGCTTCTTCTGGCCCTCCTTGTTCTTGGAGAAGGTGGCGGCGTAGGGGTTGAGGCGGAGCTGCACCTGGAAGTTGCGCAGCGGGTTCTTCTTCTGCACGTTGGTGCGCTTGGAGACGGCGCCGCCGCGGACGGGGCGGAGGACCTTCTGCACGTCGCTGGAGTTGATGATCTTGGAGAGATCGGGCTGCTTCATGATGGTGGAGGGGAGGAGGAAGTCCTTCTTCAAGGCGGAGGGCTCCGAGGTGGTGCCGTAGACCTTGTCGAGGGCGGAGAAGGCAGATGAAGTCCAGACGATCAGGCGGCCGAGGTGGCCTCCGGGAGCGAGCTGGAGGAGGTTGAGGGAGTAGACGGACGAGGTCTCAACGCCGGGAAGGTTGCGGAAGGCGGTGACGAGCTCCTTGCCATCCTCCTCGGGGTTGTAGATGACGAGGGGACCGCGACGCTGAGTGTGGCGACGGCCTCGGAGCTTACCCTTACCGGCGCGGAGCTTCTTGGACTTCTTGACCTTGTCGACATCAGCACCGGCACCAACGGCCCTCAAGAGAGCGAGGGCGGCGGAGGTCTTGGCGATAGCACCGTCGGCGAAGGCGGTGGAGGAGACGACGAGGGGAACCTCGGGGACGGTGGAGACGTTGTGGCCGCGGGCCATGAGGAGGGCGGCGCTGGAAGATGCAGCAATGGCAGAGGCAGTAGCGAAACGCTTCTGGTTCAGGTTGATCTTCTGGTGCCATTTCCTCCACACCTTGGTGGGTGCGAACATGCGGCCGGAACGGCACATGTTACCGAAAGCAGCCTGACCGGCACGGTGGGTTCCTCCTCCAGAAACACGGGGGATACGGGCAACAGCACGTCCAGTACCCCAGGACTCGGCTGAGGTCTGGTGACCAGCCTTCTCGGAGCTGGAGACATGTTAGGTGGAGGAGAGGTGGTTTTCCCAATCGCGGCACTTACACAGCATAGGGTTGGCGGCGGTTCTTGTTCATGCCAGTGTGCACCGAGTGGACGATATCCGGACGGATGGGGGCCTGGACGACTGTTAGCATTCATGTATATTGAGGCATTCGCTCCATGTAAGAAATTTGAATATGCGCATTTTGCTGCTCCACAGGCTCAAATCACGCATTTCGAGAAATGTATCCAGCTCCTCAAACGAGGGCAAGCTTCTCGAAACACCCATAACTCCAATATCCTCTTTCCCAAAAGATCAATTTCTCATTGTATGCGCGGATTTGGCGGCCTCGTGGAGCAGCGTGCGAATCGGTTGGAGTTTTTTGCTGTCGAGATTGGACGTGCGACTTGCCTTGAAGACATTGGGGACGGAGATGGTGTCCTTGGAAGCCTCTCCGCTGCCGGAGATGATGGTGACGGTAGGCCGAGACATGGCGGGCGTCGTGCTGTTGGTTAGTGTTGAGGTCGTGGAAAAAAGTGATCGCTTTGGATTTCGGGTGCGGTTGTGCGATTCTGCAATGCGCCAAGAGTTTTTCCATAAGCGAGTCGACCAAGCCGTTTTGGGTTTATGTCACGTGCGTTCGATAAATCCACCTTCAAAGTTGAACCTCACGAGTTGTCTGCATCTCGCAATAATTGGATAGATTAATGGCTCACATTCATATATATGATGCGACACATCTGTGAATATCATGTTCTGTTTGAAGAATGATACTTAACGTGGCCACATCTAGACAAACTCTACTTGTTCCAGTTTGCTGATGGACAATAATACACATGTCCAACCTGTATTTGCACAGCTTTGGACTAAATGCGAAGATTTGAGTGCTCTCAAGTTATATGCAGCCTTGGATGGCCTCCCGAACTCGTAGTGACGAATACAGTCGCCAGAACATACCTGTTCCCAAGTCTTCTAGATCTGGGGCGACCCTTGACTGGGATTGATTACAGTCTGGTAACCTATTTCATCTCTGCATCAGGTATATGCAATAAATCTTGAATATAATCAGGGTACCAGGTTACATGAACTGGAATAGAGCCGAGTCGCGGGTGCACTATTGATTGTGAAATATTTATTGATATTGAATCTCAGACGAACTAAAACACCGAACGGAGAGTATACGAGGGCATGAAGATACCTAATGCTTAGCCAATTCGCAAGGCAGTACCTATACACAACTGCTGATCTGGAACGCGTTTCACGGGACAAGTGCAGTCGACACATTTTGGCAGATTGTTTACCGTACCAGCAAACGGCGCGTATAGGAAATCTAAGTTTGGGCGGTACCTGATGGAAGGTACGCGTGGGACCCCAGTTTACGGTCTTCGGGCGGGCAAAATTAACCAACCTTACGTGTTGCTGGATTCGGACTGGCCTTGAAGCAGCAAGGGTGGCTAGGACAGAACCAACACGCAAAGGATTCACGCGCGGGAAAGATTCGAGAAAAGAACGAGGATACGACATGTTCCATACTGTCAGTGGGCGGCGTAACAAGCATTTCATTTTGCATGCACATGCGGCTGCTGATGAGTGAGGCGTCGAAACCTTGCGGCGGCATAACGAACGGGGCGAGTAGGTACTTAAGAAGATTCAGCCGGCACATAATCATCATCCAAAAAGACGTGCGTTGTGCCTGACAACCTTCTTACATGTTATGTGTTCTTGAAACCAAGGGCATCAGGTGACGAATATGCGCGGGTGGTGCCTTCACCCCGCCAACAACCGGTGGGCCTCTAGGGCGTTTCACAATGGCCTGCACTGTCGGACAGTTTTTTTTTTCTTCTAGGCCGGCCGTGACAGATTGTCCAAACGATGCCCCGACATGTGGAGAGAGAGAGAGGTCCGAGTTTAGGAGGCGAGACAGCAGAACAGTTGACGATGTTTATGCGCAGTCGGAGCGATGGGAGGTCTAGAGGAATGAGGAATGCAGCGGCAGGGTGTAGGGCTGCTCGTACATACCGTGTGCAGTACAAGTTCGGCTGCAGGACGGGCTTAGGGTGGAATTAGCTGGCGGTTATTTTTAGCTGGCCATTTGCCCTCGAGCGCAGCGCAGTACCGTTGGTTGTATGGAGAGTGTTTGCAACCGTGAAGCCGTCGTCGTTAGCAGCGTCGTCAGCCCTGAGTAGATTTCCAAACAGCAGCAATTGCACGCCGGCGGACGAAGGCAAACGCAAACGGGGCCTGCCGCTCGAGTAAGGGTGAGTAATGAGTAGAGGTGGGAACGGGGAAGGAGCACATCGTAATCTGGAAACCCGTGCACAGACCACGGGCGTTATTCTTAGCAATGGCTAGCACGCAGGCCGCGGATTGGCTGCTGGCCTGCTGCTGTAGCCGCTCTGACTTCCTTTGTGTGTCTGTCGTCTGCGTCTGCCCTGCCTGCCTGCACTCTCCTCTCCCTCATCCACCAGCCAGTCCACTCCGACAGCACAGCGACAGCGCCGCTTTCCAGCGCATTCCCTCCCCTCCCCCTCTCTCCTCGACAGAACCCACGGCGCCTGCGCCTGCGCCAGACCGACTTTTCTACCAACCGCTCCCACGGTCGTCTCGCCTTGCCTCGTCCACAGAGTCGGTCCATAGGTGGTCGCGCTTCGGTCGCTCTTGCCCTGCTCCTCTCCAACTTCCTCACCACCGCCCGACCCTCGACGCAACAAGCACATCCTCCGCCGACCTCTCTCTCCTCTCTGCCTTCCCCATCGACCGCCCATAATCACGACCACTACAGTCGAGTTGCACATCTCTCCCACCTTTCTCTCCTTCGCCTTCGCCTTCGTCTTCTTCGCCAGAACAACCGCATTGGCAGTTGTCCAGTCACATTGCATATTCCACCAGCCAGTCGTTCCCTACCTTCGGCGCTAGTCGAGGATCTGGTATCCTCGTTTCAAGTCTCCAGCAGCGGTTCGCTCTGTTGTCCACCCTCGGTATGTTGCCTCTTGTTATTCCCATAACCCATACTTCAGATCCCACAGCCCTGTATCCTGTTTCCTGTCGCTCGCCCACAAGTAGCCATCCTATTTCCCGTTTCCCGTCTTCATCGTGTCACGACTGCGGCTTGCTACCATAACCCGTTTACGGTTTCTGTCACGCAGCATACATATAGACTCTCTCCCTTTCCTACTCTACCCATCCTACCTCTCCTCTAATTACCCTTCCCCGACAAACAAATTCACTGGCATGGGATCGTCTGCTATGCTTCATACAACTGACACTTTGTTTCTTCAAAGGGCGCTTACACCACTTAATTCTTCCTTCCCTTCAAAAGTATCTGGAAACACAACCTCACGTTCCACTCCGCCTACTTGCACCTCACAGCCACCTTGTCGGCCTCGAGACACCGTCAGCGGTCTGCCCAAGCCTGGGCCCACTGCCTCCCAACTCAGTATGCAAACTAGCCCACGGAACTTCATGCCGATGCCCTCCTTCGGCGCCGTTTTTGGAGAGGAGGCACGCAATACTCACCTCAAAGTTACTTCAGATACAGACAAAAACATCCCTCATGGCTCCATAGCGCGATTGTCACCTCATGGAAACAACCACAGCGGCGCACCCTTTTCCTCTTTTCATATTCACCGTGACAGCCGGGATAGCACGTCAACCGCCTCTTCAGACAACTCACCGACGACAACAATTTCCACCATGGACTCCTCTACAGTCACAGACCCGTCGCCGGGACAGTCTCCCGAGTCACCAGTAGCAAAAACGGCTTCGACTTCTTTTGTAGCGGATTTTCGGTCACGAAGAACAGACAATCCATCGCAGGATCCCAGCACAAACACCTTCTTCGAACTTGCAAGACCAACCACACCTGCGAAGAAGCCACGGAACCTGAAAAACCTTGGCATCAACACCTCATCTTCGCTCGGTAATCTGCGTACGGCCCAGAATGCCTCTACACTGGTGGTGGAAAGGAAGGAAAAGAACCCTTCTGCGCCAGCATCCCCATCCTTCATCAAGCCGCCCACGCCGCCCAAGAGACGTCCATCGAACCTTAGCCTCACCATCTCGACTCCCGGTAGCAACGAGAACAAGCCGATGAGACTCATCATTCCTTCCACTCCAGCAGGTAGTCGCCCTACACTGCGCCATTTTCAATCATCCCCATCGCTTCCCTTGTGCTCTCCATCAGTGGGGCCTTCTGGCGGGATGAAAATGCCTGCTCTGAGGAATGTCCCTTCAAAGCCAAGCGGACTTTCCGAAGTACCTTATGAGATGGAAGAGGAAGAGGACCAGGAGCCGAACTTTGACGTTCCCCAGTCGCGCGAAGAGAAACCCGCAGCATATCCAAACGGTCCGATTGAAATCTATCCTTCAGGAATATTCCTGTACTTTGAGCCGACCGTGGAACAAGCCTGCACTTTCGATGTCATCATCAACGTCGCTAGTGAAGTCAAGAATCCCTTCACTACGCCAGTTTCCGAAGCCTCAAAAGACCTTAATGCTCGACGTGTGGATGGCCCAGCGGCAGAGAACCCAGATTTTGCTGCTCTTCCTAAGCGCGCAAGCGGCAGCAGTAGCTCGCCTGCAACGCCCAAAGCAGCGCCTGTCATGGAGGTCATGCAGCCCGGTGAGCGTGTCATTGACGGAAAGACGTACAAAACCCCCGAGTACATTCATATGCCATGGGAACATAATACTGATATCGTGGCGGATCTCTACAAGTTGGTGAAGACAATGGATGACCGGGTACAACAAGGCAAACGGGTCCTCGTCCATTGTCAGTGCGGTGTCAGTCGTTCGGCCAGTTTGATTGTTGCCTACGGTATCTACAAGAACCCAGAGACAAGCGTGCAAGAGACCTATGACATTGTCAAAAAGCGTAGCAAGTGGATAGGGCCGAACATGAGTTTGATCATGCAGCTCCAAGAATACCGAAACACCCTGACCAAAGCCAACGACAACAGATCTTACCTTGGCCAGCCATCGTTCGGCCGACGATCTGCAGGCCTGCCTACTGGAATTTCGACTGCGACCAACCGGCACTCGCCTTTCGATAGGGATATCTCTTCTGCTCCTCGGACGCCTCGTACAGCGCCTCTCCCACCAGACATTGACTCGAACTTGCAACGCGCCAGCACTGGAAGTATGATCATGCTTTCTCCGGGCCCTCTTTCCGCACCATCAGGATCTTCCATGTTTTCTCCTGGTTTCCGGCAGTCATGGGCAGCCAGTCAAACTCAGTTCGATCTCTCTCCCAAATCATCCCCCAAAACCACTCCTTACGTGGACCCTGCTGGTCACATTGTTCCTATGCTGTCCATCTCAAACAACGATGTACCGGAGGAGAAACCTCGAACTCCTGCTGTAGAAGAAACTCCTTCGGATCGCGATGCAACACTGAAACCTCTGTTTGTTCCCAGCTTTTCTAGAAAATTGCCTTTCCGAAACAAGGACAAAAACAGTGCTCCCGAGCGACCCCGGACTTCTCCAGATCCGAATGTGCTGCATGCTCCTCCACAGCCTCTTAGTTTTGCGCCTCTGCGGTCTCCTGCGGTACCGACTTTTAACATCCCGACCTTTACCCCCGATGATGGGGATGACATGGGATTGAGATCACCGATAAAGGCATCATTCAATCTGAGCCCGTGGCCTCTATCGCACGATTATAGTTCCGAGTCGTCGCCCACTGCTGAGAGCTTTGAACCTCCACCTCCACCCATGTCATTCAGTAGGCCCGACCCTTTTGTAGACCACGAAGTGTCCTCTGGGTTGTTCTCTCCTTTATCCTCATCCTTCAATATTGGGCCTGCGCCTTTTGGGTCACGTCCTTCAAATGAAGACGCTACGTATGATGACTTTGAGGTTACTTCGCCGGTCAAGACGGAGTTTCCTTCTGACATGTTTGGCCGTGCCGATGATGCAAATAACGATTTGACATCGCCGCGGGCATCTGAGTTTCACATGACCCCATTGAAGCCCAAAGTAGAGGACGAAGATCCCTTCGGGTTGACATCACCAACACGCTTCGAGTTCCCATCCGACCTTCACAAAAGAACAGGACTTACACCGCCGCGTTTTGCTCAACCGGACTTCCGACGACCCTCTTTCCAAGCTATATTGCCTCCGTCACATCTGGCGCAGCCTGAAACATCGAATGGCTTTGTATCTCTCGATGGCACCGCACAAGCACCACCTTCCATTCCTCCGATGATACCAGAGCACGCGAAGTTTACTACACACGTAGACGCGAGGATTGACAGTGTCGGAACCCTGTCGGACCAAAGTACTGCTCCTGCGGTCCAGGAACCTCCTAGCCTTGCACCGCCGCAGGTGCAACCAGTTACCCCCCAAGTTTCTGAGAAGAATTCGACATGGACGTCAACACCGGTCAAGCAACCAGGTCTTCGTGCCAGATTCTCCTCTCCTAACATGCGCGAGCAGCGAAAACTTCACAAGCTCCAAACCGAAATAGAAGCCACGCTTCCTAATCGCACTCCACCGCCAGCACAAGCTCAAGACGACTTGGACGCTTTGATGTCGCCACGCGCGGAAGAGTTCACTCGGAACCCATTCCACTTCAATTTACAAGGCCCGACGGGTGAGAGTAGCTCTGCTTCTTCTCTCGAAACTGTCAAAGAGGGACAAAATCGCAGCGAGTGGACAGAAAAGCGTCAATGGACACCCAAGAAGTCTCTTGACGATGACCCTCGAAGTCCTGTGCAGGGTAGCAGCCCAATCGTCCGCAACATTTGGGACGTCCTGTGAGCACCATATGCTTCTCGGGTCTTCTCTAGTAGATTTCCTGTGGCATACATGATCAATGACTGCTCACTCCTGCTACCAAAAATTCCGAAGACAGAATTTTCGCAGGGCGGGCTGAAACCAACCCGTGCTACCCAGCATAACACTGCAAATCAGAACGCTGCAGGCATCCAATTTCCCATATATGCAGGGCGATCGTCCCCTGCCGCGGAATATACCGTATCTCGTACCCGGCGTCAAGCCACCAACAATGCATGGCCCAGTTAGGCCATATTTCTCCACGCTACGAGAAATCACTACCGATACCAGCTTTGATCCGGAAACTTTTGTGGCGTCAAACCACATTCCACCCAAACACATCACAGTCCAGCACCTTCCGTCTTTCATTGGTTGATTGTTTACAATTTCTCTGGCTCTTTTCTTCGATGGTCCATAGACCATTCAAACTTTCCTCAAGGTTAATGCCTATTTGAGTTACGTATCCTCTTAATGTTCTAGTCTTTAGTATCCGTACGAGTTCACTCGGCGTACTCTTCGACCTCCGACATACCACACTCTCTACCGACTCTTTCCTACACATGCCAACTAAAACCTGCCTGGGCACCTGTCCCATCTCCTATCTCAGTCCTCTTGTCTATTTTCTCTTGTCACGACGGGCACGCCCAAGGGCGTTGCATATGGGCGTATCATCACGGTCGAGCAAACGAACCGTTAGCCTAGCATTTCATTTGTCGCTTTTTTTTTGCTTGTCTCTTTTGTCATCTTGTCCTTTTTTTTTCTCTTGGAGTTTCATTGCAAGTCTCTGGATATACCAGGACGAACACGGTCAGAAATATGGTTTGGCACAACCAATTTTTTTGGAGTAACTTCTGTATTAGGTGGTTTCCCCGAAATGGCCCAAAATGGCCCTCCTTCCCGACGGCCTCGGGCATATAAGAGGGGCGAAAGACTTGACATCTCTTTTCTTGTTTTGTTTTTCATTTTTGGTTCTTTTGTTCTCTCGTCTTCTTCTTCTTAACTTCTTCTCGTGAAATCCTCGTAACCCATGACACACACACATTTTGGGTATACGTGAGAATGATCGTTTAGGGCTCGTAGCTTTTACCTACCCTACTTGCATACCTTTTTGCGGTGGTGGCGGGGCGAAGAAGGGCGTATAGGAGAGGTTCTGGTGGATGAAAGGTTGGGAAGGGATATATGGGATGGATGGATGTTTGTCACGCTAGGAAGGAAAGGGGAGGGGGAGATTAATCGAATATATTCGTGTTCCTTTTGAATTTTGAGAAACTTTGACTTGCAAAGATGGTGCTAATTGAGTGTTTTGATGTGTCGTGTGATGATGCTATCATTCTATATACACACCTGAGTACGACTACGACTTCATTTCCGTGACTGACGGATGATGATGGATCGTGACGTGACACAAGGCACTGGGATGGTTGTCTAGATATGCCGTATGAGATGAGATGAGATGAGATGATTTGCAAAAGGAAGTAGATGGAACCGGGGTGGTTACCGTGCGTGGTTAGTAGTGAGATGGGGTGGGGTTTGAGGTGTCCTGGGGTGTTACCATCAGTTAAAAAGGTGTCTAAACTGGTAGGTAGGTTTAGGTGTGGTGGATATCTAACGCATATAACCGTATATAAAGCAAAAAAAGCATAATCGATCACATTTTGTTGTTTTTTTGTTATTTACGTTCATCAGGTTGTATAATGTCTGGTATTGTTATGATTGGGATTGATTTCTAACATCGATTCATTGAAAACTGAACTTTTTATGCATTTTATTGCCCTCAGATAGTGTTTAAGAATATAACTACGTGGAACCAGGATGGTTACAGGGCATAGTTAGTAGTGAGATGAGCCAGGGTGTAGGGTGTCCTAGGGTGTTACAATGAGCTAAGAGTGTGTTAAAACTTGTTAGGGTTGTGTGGGTGGAGATGGGACAGGTATAGAAACAAAACACTCTCTGTTGTTTATCACGCACGCAGTTGTAGGATGTCTGGTATTGTTGTACTTGTGATTGATTTTGTGAATTCATCGATTAAAAACCCAATTTCTTATTCATACATTGCCACCCCCAGTATCCCCCCATATCTCTCCGCAAACCCCACAGAAACCCGAGAAAACCCAGAAAAACCAAAAGGAGGAAGCTCTTGGCAGGAGCGGGGGGTGTGAAAAGGAGAGTAAAGGTTTTTCCTTACCAATCTTGATGTGTACGGGTCTTAGATATCTGTGCCTGGAGGCGTAGTAGACTCCTGCGCCTCCGCCTGATCAAGTTCCTCAAAGAGGGCGATGATTTGGCTGGTGGTTCGAGTTGGGTTAGTTAACGGAACAGGAAGCAGCGGGAGGGAGGAAAGGTTAGGGGAGATGTACTCAGGATCTCCGTCATCATCCAACAATTGGCGAAGGCGAGCCTCGACGTTTGATGAGCTCGGACGGCGACGGGGTTCCATTGGGGAATCATCATTGTCTTCGTCCTCATCGTTGTCGTTGTCGTCGTCGTCGTCAAGGTCGAGGAGGTCGTCTTCTCCAAGATCATTGTTGTCGTCGTCTGGCGCGGCCTCCACACTCGACTCTCGCGACCTCAAGACGCGGCCGTACAGATCCGGGCGGCGCGTTCGCACTCCGCGAATCTCGTCTTGCGGGATCCCGACGGTGCTCCAGTGCCGGAGCTCGTGGACCGCGTACAGGTGTGCTTCGGCGATGACTGCGATGACGGGTAGGTAGCGTTGAAGGTCTGGGCTCTCGGCGATGACTATCTCGTCGCGCAGCATTCCCGCTTCAACGCCGAGTAAGGTGCTGCGTCGGGTTTGGGCTGTTTCGACGAAGGAGCCGGGTGAGGGGGCGCGAGTGGGCTCCGGGGTGTTGTTCAGTTCATGGACCGCGCGGAGGTAGCGTTGGTTGGCGGAGATGATGGCGTTAGTCTTGGGGTTTTGGTGCTGTGGCTAGGTTAGAATCTCTCCGTCTCGGTTTCCAGAGAGGAGGGCATGAGGAGTTAGAGTGGTCCGGGTGTACATACCCAGTAGAGGATATCAAGATCGTGGTTTATAAAGCTTGCGCCTACGTAGAATTTCAGCTCGCCCCAAGTCTGGTCCCACGTCACGTATGTATCGAACCCCATGGAGCGCATGTAGTAGCAGAACTTGAGAGCTTGCATAGCCGTGGGGGTTCCAGTTTTGGGTTCGATGCGACGGGTGAAGAAGGCGGCCTTTGCAGAAGTCAAACAGTCGGCTGGATACGATTTGAGGTACTGCAACACTTCAACTACCGTTGGCACAGAATGGGTCAGTAGTGTTAATTGGTGGATGGATACCAAGGGAAACGACACATACGCTGTGCTCGGACATAGCTTAGTGTTCGATACTCATCTGGATTCTCTCTGTACGAGAGCTTCGGAAGCTCTGTCGTAATCGTGACAACAGTCTTTCGAGTAAGTGGTCGAAAACCAACAGGAGCCCGCGTCAGGGCGAGCTCCATGTCCCTCGGGGGCCGGGTCTCAAAGTAACCAGGTTGCTGAATCCTCATGTCTGGAATGACGTTCCTGAACCCTAAGCGCACGCAAAAGTTTACCAGGTCAGTAATATATATCATCGTGGAGCTCCCACGTTTCCAAGGTTTGAAAGCTTCAGACGGGGTTGCCGAGCTTGCGAAATCACTCACTCGTTGTATGGGCGCGCCCAGGTCGACTGTGGAAAGAAACGCGAGGCGTCTCGCCGATCTCTTCCATCACGCCGGACAACTGATTCACTACCCCGGATAATCGGCCGCTGAGATGTTGAAGACGTCCACCAAGCTGTCCAACAGTATCATGATCCGGCAAATCATGAAATGGTCCACCAGGCGCGAATAGCTGATCGATTGCTTCAGGCGAACTGGGAGCGCTTCCCGAGAACTCAAGTCGAAGAAATGGAAATGCGGTTATGCGGAGGTCAGGAAGCTCCTCCTCGGACATTCTCAACGAGGCTTGTGAGTGCTCAAGGTTGGAAGTGGCAGGCGTGGTCGTGGGGTGTGAGGAAAGAGTGAGCGGGGTTGGTGCAAGAGTGCAGTTATATATCGAAAAAGGAAATTACGAGCAGTGCCAAGACATAGGTGAGAGACAGGCACCAGCAAGTGAGCGACGCGTTGTTATATAGTGAGAGGGGCGCGGCAGAGCAAGTGAGAGAGAGGCTGCCTGCATGTAAACAAACAACAAACGGTGGGCGTTATGGACGATGGAGGCCACGGTCGACGAATGAGAAGCCTTGAATACACTGTGAATTGCTATAACTCTGAATTGACCTCTTTCTTTGCCAAACTATCTTTTCTTGCATCATTACCAAACTGTCTAGGCGAATTATGCCTTTCGTCGTCTTCTCCGCTCATAGCAGTTGCGGACCCAGGTAAACGCGTCTATTCCGATGTGACCCAAAGCCTTTATCTTGATATATCCTACCCATTTCTTTGATGCTTTCGTTGAAAAGCCGTGCGTTGGTAGCACTGTCGAAGTCGTAGGCGACGTCACCCCTGGCGGCGGCCCTGACTCTTAGAAGTCCCTTGGGCATGGGCAAGAACACCCAGTTGGATTGCTGATCGTCCAGAATTCGGCCTTGCTTGCAGCGTGATTGGAAATACGAAGCTTCGTTGGCATTTGGAAACACAAGGACAGGTTCCAAGGGAACCACAGAGAGGAAAGATGAGATGATGACTGGTGGTGGCATGTTTGCGGGATCTCTGGACACCTAGCATCGTTAGTGTTTTGATTCTTCACAAGAAACATTGAAAGCTCACTAATCTCTTTTTTGGATATCACTAGGTATAAGTATGGATGGTTTGACTTGAATGGAGTTGCTGGACGTTACGATCTCTATGTACACGCACAAGTAGGCCGGAGTCTAGATATATATGTCGCGACCCACCAGTTCACCGGTAGATGAAAACAAATCTGGAATAGGATCATTACCGCCTTTCCTGAAAGTTCAATGAGCAATATCTCAATGATATCAGTAGATTGTAGCGGTGTGGGGTCGTTCTGGTTTGGTGGCGCAGTTGGGCGCAGTTGGGTGCAGGATGCCTTGGAAGGCATCCACGCCGCAAGAGGTTAGCGTACTCCCACTTCAAATGACTTCATCTCCACTCCCAGACTTGCACCTGGCAGAAGAACACTGGTCCACAGTTGAGAGACATCAATATCTGTGGTTTGGGATGGCCAATCATTGTTTTAGTCACAGAGAGGTCGTGGTTGACCTTTGTGATGCGACAGCAGAATCACAGTCCTCTTCTGATTACCCTACAAATATGCATCAAGTTTGAAGTTTGGCTTGTCTTCGCAAACCATCAATTGATCTAAGTCATGTGCAGTGTCAACATCAGAAGGCAACTTGAATGGCACGGAGCGTCATTGATGAAGGGAGGGACGTACATACATATATGTAGGTAAACGATACATAGATGTATGCATAATTCAATTAACACTCGATCACTAAATCAACAGGAATCTAAAATATAGGAATCTAAAATACAGGGTATGTACAGATAATGTTTTGGGGTGAAAGAAGTCCTTCAATTCCACTTAAAGGTGAAGAGTTGATGACGAGCAAATCAATTGGTCGGCCTTCACTGGGCAAACACGTTCCTCCTTTGCTATAACACCACCTCCAAAACCCCACTCCAGCCTCTTTCCGCAACGCGCAACTTACCTCCACCTCAAACAACACGCGGAGAGAAGGCTGGATATTCATATTATGTCTATGCCACCATTTACTACACTCACCCTACCAGCCATCTCCTACCGCCGTTTGCCGACGATGTCCTCACCCATTTCACCTTCCCTACCCGGCCAACACCTACCATCTTGCATCAAAACTCCGCCATGGGTCAAAGATGTCCCCTCTCAGCCTTTCAAACAACACGCCCCTCTTTTGACGCTTGAGAACGCCATCCTTATCAATACGCCCTTCGTAGGACCCTACTATACTTCCCCGCCATCTGCCCCTTCTACACCCCCAGAACCCCCTCCACTCCCGCTGCGGACACCGCACCCCACATCCTCACGATCCTCGTCGCAACACCGCCTTGATAACAACATTCGGAACCCAAATATGCAGAACAAAAACAATACCAACAACCACGACCTCCCTCCTCAAACGGCTCTAGCAGTCTTTGCGCGCTTCGCCTACACATTCCCCCCATACTTCACTGTACAACCTCCTGAGAACCTCTGGCTCGCCATTCGTGAAATTTATACCTGCCCGCACGGGCGCGATAACCGACGCTCTGTGTCGCTCAAGTGGGTCCGGTACATTGAATACGCCGCCTTTTTGGAGGATTGGTGCGCCCGGCCGGGCAATCAGGTCTGGGAGCCGAAGCGGGAGTTCAAACCCGACAATTGTGAGGGTGGGGCGGAGCTGCTGGATGTGAAAAAAGTTTGGCGGGCTTGGGATGAGTATGTTGATTTTGGTGAAGTGAGCGTTGTTGAAGGGAATGGAGTGGGTTCTGGGGGAGAGAGGAACGAGGGATGAATATGAGAGCAGAGTGAGATGAGGATGGGGAATATTGGATAGATAGTTCTTGCGAAGCTGGATTGAGCATCAAATGGATATATCCACAATCGCACACGTGAATACTACCTCGGCAATCCACACTCCCAAGCCCAGAGATCAATACTCTAGTCTTCATCTAATCTGTTAAGAAGCCAACTACTACAATCTACATCCTAGAAAATGCAGCACATACAAGAAATACAGCAGAAGTCAAGCCAACCATCATTACACACCACTACCCTACCACGTCCAAAAATATTCTTCTAAGAACCCCCCTCTGCTGCCAACACCCCAGCCCCCCTAACCTACCATCTTCCAAGCTCTGCGGCACGCAGATTGGAGGGTTGAAGCAACCACGGTGTTTCAAACCCCAATCCTCCCCTTTCCATCGTTTCCCCAGCACCCCCTTTTGAAATGACCCGCTTGCCGTTTCGCCCAGGAGACCTAACTGGATATCTATACACCCACATTACATCACCCGATGTCATTTCCTACCAAGCTAGCAGCATGAACCCACGAGAAATCTGCCAGTGTGTCATTGTTGACCGAGCATCTTGGCTGGTTAGGGATACGCAACAATGGATCCATGAGTCGGTACCAGAAGAGTTGGAAGTGGGAAGAGTGCAGGGCACTGTCATCGACTACAATTAAAGTGTATTTCTCTTAGGGAATGATGTATAGAGTCGGAATATGGAAAAAATGGGAGCAACAGCGATCTTAACGATAATGCTATTAATAATATATTAATATTACTATACCTTAGGGAAACTTCTACTTTAACGTAGAGAAACTTCTACTTTAATATAGAGAAACTTCTACTTTAACGTAGAGAAACTTCCACTTCACCATCAGCATCGATCTCAAAATACCAACTAGCCTAGGCGATCGATCTCTTAGTAACAAACGACTCTACGCCCCGTGATACCGGAATCAAAGTACCTACCTCTTACTCAGCAACACTGACGTCGCGCGAACGACAAGATGGCTTCAGCACATCCACGTGGGAAAGAGTGTACATTGATGACAGCTACCTAGCTACGAGTTTCCCTACGCTACCCGCGCCCAATCTCACACCACTTTAGTTCACAGTACAGTAAGACCCCACGCCACCCCAAGAAAACCCTATGATCCCACAGCTCATCAATCTCGATCGAAACGAATTGCGCCATTGCAACGCAAAATAAGCCTGTGAAAACACATGACCGACCAAACCATGAACCCTACAAAGCGAAACGTGTGGTTCAGCGCTGACGTGAGTGCTCGCTCGTTCGTACCTGAACATGTCAGCTCAATCCTTCATTTCGTAAGTACAGGGTGGTAACGTGGCCCCGCACGCGCGCGTAGACTTTAACACGTTCGTTTACCCGCAATTTCTTTCCGAGGTGGTCTTGGTTTAAAAGTAAGACGGAGGGTGTAGGGCGGAGGATGTAGTAAGCAACCTAGACTACCTACCCAGTTACTCCGAATTGATCAATCATTTGTGATTCCTAACAATTGATTCCCTAACTACATACATACACAAACCCAGTCTACCTAGATTCCTACATCAATACGTGTAGGTACACGGATCAATGGACGTACCTATTGATACCTAGATATTACGACGTTCCATCCCGCTTACCCCAAGCAATTCCCTATGTAATCAAGGGCGTTAAATTGTTCATCAATTAATGCTTTCTTTCTATCATGGATGTTTTACAGCTGAACATTAACTGTTTTCCTTAGAGGAGTGTGGCTGACGCTGTTGCTGTGCCGCGGCTAACGGTGTCTCCGAACCAAAATTAAAAAATTGCGCAGCTCGCAGCCAGCTGGTATCAACCAAACCAATACCCCAAATAAGTTTAGAATACTACCTCACAAAAACGCAAAGCGCAAACGTATTACCTACCTACCTACCTGCCTACCTACTTGGGGAAGTAATCCTATTTCCATCGCGGCAATGCTACATACATACATACATACGTACCGTATGTACCTCAACCTTGCCTCGGATTTATTTTCGGATCTAGGTACCTAAGTAGGTATTCGGAAAAAACGCCTCGGAGACGTTTCGGCCCCGTCCGGGTTCCGGAACGTCCCGTTGTTGTCCGATGTTTTTTGTTCCGCCGTGTATGTGCTTGCTGCTGCTGCTGCGGCGGCGGCGGAGGCTTGAGGGGGGTTATCTCCGTTTGATGGGGGGTGTGTGTGTGTGGCGTAGGTACTTTTTGGGAGGATGGGGGAAGGGGAACGAGAGAGCGTGGATTGATGGTACATGTATGACAAATCCCCCCTTCGGTCAGTTGGTTAATACGAAGAACCGTAGGGAAAAAAAATTGTAGAAAAAAAAAGTGTGTGTGAGGGGGGGGGGGGGGTTTACTAATCACCTACTCACAATTACATACCATTCGTATCAAATTGGTTGGTATCTCCAGCAGCTGCTTACAAAATAGAAAGATCGCTTATCCTATCCTAAATCGCAACGCGAGCGAATAAAAGAAAGAAATGGGGTAAAGAAGAACCGCTGATCTAAAATCTCTTCCGTGCAAATCTACAATCCACATTTCCACAGGTAGATACGGTAGGAGGTATGTAGATCTATCTAGCAGATCTTACACCGTACTTAGACTAAAAGTACGATTGATCGCTCATGACAGTAGGCTAGGCTAGACTAGGTAGCGGTCGGTGGACGATCGTTTTGTTTAGTAAGGAGGTCGACCGTAACATACACAAAGCGTTTGGTTTTTGAACGAACCCTTTTGTAGGCTGTAAATATTGAGATACTTGTAACGTGACGTAAACAAAACGTAAACATTCCTCCAGCGTTACTGCCTACCTACCTAAGCATGTGCTACCTCACCTCACCTCCAACATCGTCATGCCCATATAGATACATCAATTGATACCTACACACACCAACCCCCATCCTACCCATCCACTATGCCCTCCCCCACCCCCACACTACCCCTCAAAAACACACGCATCGTCTGCCTATCCGACACGCACAACCAGACGCCCAAGCTGCCCAAAGGCGACGTGCTGATCCACGCGGGGGACCTGACGAACCAGGGGAGCTTGTCGGAGATGCAGAGGACGGTGGCGTGGTTGGAAAGGGCGGATTTCGAGTGCAAGGTGGTGGTTGGTGGTATGTTTTTATTTTCTTTTTTTCTTCTTTGTATTTTGCGGCAGTAGGGGATTTGGTGGGGGGATTTATAAGGAGGATGGGTTGCGTGTGGTAGTTTGATATTGATTTGATTTGATGTGACTTGATTTGTGACGATGCTGATTTACAGGGAACCACGACATCACCCTCGACGAACCCTTTTTCCAAAACCACGGCTCACAATGGAAGTGGCCGCAGCCTCCATCCCCCTCAGCCTGTCGACAACTCCTAACCTGCTCTCCCTCCATCACCTACCTAGAACATGAAGCAGCCGCAATCTATCTGACATCACCGGACGGACCGCACACGTGCTTCAAGATCTTCGGGAGCCCGTACTCGCCCAAGAGCCATTCTCACGACTGGGCGTTCCAGTACGAGGCAGGACTCGGTGCAGCGAGGCTGTGGGATGCGATCCCAGACGATGCAGATATCGTGGTTACGCATACCCCGCCCAAAGGGCACAGCGACGAGGCGACCAAGGACGACCGGACAGGCTGCGAGGCTCTGCTGCGAGCACTACATCGAGTACGGCCTATGCTGTCCGTGTGCGGACATATACACGAAGCACGTGGTGTTGAGCGCCTGCGGTGGAACGTGGAGGAGGACGGCGAAGAACTCGTAACGGAAGCGGAGACGTGGAACGATCCTGGGGTAGGGAACAAGAAACAATCACTGGTCAATTTGACGGCTGCTGCGGGAGGGCGTCCTTTAGATAATGGGAGCAGGCAGACACGTCAGGCAGTCTTACTACAGGGCGATGGTGGTGACATTATGCTTCAGGACCACCGTTTTGGGGGCCAGCCTGGTGAATTAAGAAAAAATCAGCCTATGGTGTTCAAATCAAATATACGCCCCGCATGCACAGGAGGCCTCGTCCATGAGGCGGAAGACAAGACGGCACATTGTCAAGTAAGCGATGTCGGGTTGATGACGGGGCCAGAGAAGGCTGACAACGTGGAGGCTCATGAGCGGCGGGAGACGGTGGTTATCAATGCCGCGGTTTTGGGCCCCCGGATTCCCGGCAAAGCGATGCAGTTCAATAAACCGATTGTCATTGACGTCGCTTTGCCCGTCTGGAGCTTCGAGAAAGACGCAAGATGATGTAGAAAGGCTGCAAACACCCGCGGGAGACGATGGGAATGGGACGGGGACGAAGATATCCACAAAGCAGTGTAGGTTAGTGTACAAGCATCGGTGGGCTGGAGCGAGTGAGAGCGTGGTGAAGGGACGGGTCCGGTCAATCAGACCCTCCCACGTATGTACGAGGTGTGGATGAAGGAGTGGGGACGCGTGAATGTTGGAAGTGTTGTAAGGCTACTAGAAGGCGGGCGCGATTGGCGGTAGTTGAGGCAGACTTGGTGCCCCGCGCATCACGCCGTCCCCGCACCACGCCATGTCGACCCAGTCCAGCTCGTGATGGCCAGCGACTACTGCAGTCTACGGTCTGGCATGCGGGACGGATCGAGTTGATGAGCAGGGTCATGAGTGTCTGCCTGACGATGCAAGCGCCAGCTTTGGCAAAAGGCAAGGCAAGTGATAATTCTCCTCTGGACCGTATGGGGTATCGCTGCCGGCGCACCTCGTGACAGAGAGATGGAGGGGCATGTCAGGTCCACCACGTCGGGCCGGGGCAGGTCCATGACCATGTGCGGGCACGCCGTGATGTCTGGCGGTATCGGGATGCGGCGAAGTGGCATCTTGTTCTTTTGGTCAGGTCGTGCAAAAGGGTTTTTGCTACTTAGGGTGCGCGGGGCATTGGAGCCATTGGCACAGCGGGCGAGGTCACATCATGCCTATCGGCCATGGACTGCCGGGATAACAGATTCTTGTACAGTAGCCGGGCTGCAGGGGGCTGGAGGCACTGCCTATCACGACACAGCTGGCAGCAGGTCCCAAAACATCGCTGTGCCCGCCTCGCTGGACGATTGGATGTATGTTTCCTAAGCGCTGTGGATGCGTCTTGGTCTGCAGAAGGGTTGCAGAAAAGGCCACGGGCACCACCGTTCCATTAGTCGTCTATTCTGTAAGAGGACGTGGGTGTGGAGTGTGCAACTGCGACAGGCCTACAGGGCAGCAGCATGACGATGGCCTACTTTGGACACTCGTTGCGGGCGCCCGGGGCGGCTTGCGCAATTCGATTCCAGAGGGGCTTAGAGATCAACCATCGTGTGTTCCGTACATGCTCGTCGTCTCTTGGAAGCAGTGGTACCTAGTTAGTGCCAGTGCCATGCATGGTGTAGACGAGGCCGCGACTGGCTCAGCGAGGCCTGGAGGAGCTGGACTGACGGTGCATGGGCTGGAGAGGGTTAGCAGTGAGTACTTACAGTAGTTAGTAGAGAAGTGATGCGATGCGGTGCGTTGGATGCGTCTTGGAGTGGAGTGGAGAGCTGCGTGATGCACTGATGCCGCTTCAGGGACATGGGCTGCAGGGGGGCACACTGTGGCAGGAGCATTCTGCGTGGTGAGAGGAGGAGCCGGACAGCCCCATTCCCATTCACACAAGCAAACTTGGAGGGGAGGGACAGACGCACCACTTGACTCTTCCTCAACTACAGTCCAGTCAGTCCATCCATCAATCAATCAATCCATGAATCAACGCTCCTGTTGAATCAATGCCTGCTCTTCCCTGAGCATCGTCTTCTTCTCTTCACCATCCTCTTCTTCTGCTCCCCCCATTTTACCCTCCACCCCCAATCGAATCCCACCAACTCCCGAACCACTCAAGCTCTTACCTTACTGTTGCATACATCACTTTAGTACATACATATCTTCGCATACATTAGATTCATCCGCAGCAGCTCCCGCGACCAGGACAGGCTGACCCAGAACGCCCCTCACCGCGACCTGTCTGACATCCTTCCCATCTCAGCCCGGACAGCTTCATCATCACCTATAATCATCTTCTCTTCACCCTTCTTCTTTTTTCCCTCTTCAGGCACTTGTTGTCTAATATCCGACACCCAAACCAGCCACCTTGGATCGTAAGTCCTTTAGTCCGATCGTACGTACGGGGCGCCAATCTAGTCCGCGACGCATACTGTGACGTCTTCACCGCTCCCTGCGTCACTCGGCCGACCAACAACCTCCATTACCAAAACAAACCCAGGACGCAGCAGTCTTCGAGAGCCTTCGCTGCACTCTCTTCCTGGCCTTTTTGTTGTTCTGTAATCATACGGGCATTGCTGCTGCTGAATCACCCGTTACTCAGTACGAGCAATACCGTACAATTTTCGTCTCCGGCCTTTTGCCACCAACTTCTTTTACCTTCTTCTGAGACGGCCGCCAGGAACCGGCATTCCGACTTACTCAGCACCACCTCTCCATCTCCTGCCAGTCACCTCACTCAATCTCCACCCTTAAAATCCCTCAACGTCGCAACGACGACGCTGTCTCTCCTTTGCAAAACAACGCCAATTACCCACTTGTGGACCCATCCTTGAACAATTACCCTTTTCTCTCTTCACCATTGCCACTGGGCTCATCCCAACTAGCCGCAGTACCTGATCGGCAACACGTACCACCGCCACTAAACCAGCATCATCCCCCCAGAGTTTACACGTGCGCGGGTTACCCGAGCTTCCTCCATTCCACCTCTTTTTATACTTCTTCCACCACCGCCACATTGCTCCCCTCACCTTCACACTAGACCCCACACCCAACTCGCCCGACAATGGATTTGACACAGATTCCCGATCCGTACAAAGCGCTCGGGGTTCCCAAAGATGCCGATGCAGCCCTCATCAAATCCACATATCGCAAACTGGCCCTCAAGTGCCATCCCGACAAGGTCAAGGACGAATCCCTGAAGGCGCAAAAGCAAGAGGAGTTCCACAAGATTCAGCAGGCCTACGAAGTCATCGGGGACGAGACCAAGCGCGAACTGTACGACAACACCGTCAGGTTAGAGGCTCTCCAGCGGGAGAAGCTGGCGCGGAATAGGGGTGCTGCAGACGCTAAACCAGCACGCTACGAGACCCGCACACAGGCACCTGCCGGCTCATCACATCGTTATGATGAGCACAAGACATCATCGCGATCGTATGAAGACCGGTCAGAACGCTATTACGAGGACCGAGACCGAGCACGCAGGTACGACACATATGAAGCCTACCCCAAGCACACTTCGCCGCGCAGCTCCCGGGAAAAGGACATTCCCACGCGCAGCTCGACAGATCGCACGAGATCCGACTACAAGAAATCCCGCGACAAGGATAGTCGTCGGGACAGAAAATTTGTATCGGTGGAAAGCGACTACGAATCCGACGAGAAAATCCATTATGAAGCTGGGTGGCGGGACCGGACGGAAAAGGCCGCCAAAGGAAAGGAGCAGGACGATGCTCGTAGAGTAGCCGCAGATGCAAGACGGAGAGCCGAGGAGCGACGGTCTTATGAGGAGACCAAGTACGATCGATATGATCGCCATGATCGCCACGACGACGACATCAAATACCGACAGCAAAAGCTCAAGGAGATGGAAAGCTACGCTTCCAACTACATTCGAAGCTCAAAAGCCGAGCCGGAGCGGCCTTCCCCCAGCAGAACCACTTCTTCGCGAGATGTGCGCCCCGAGTACTACAGCGAAAGAAGCTCGCGACGTGACCCTCGTCGTTCGTCAGCTCGACCCACCAAGGACCGTTTGGCATCATCGTCTGCCCGTGACCGCAAGATCGAAATCATGGACTGGGAAGATGACCGAAAGATGCCGAGCTTCAAGCAATCGTCGTCGTCGCCAGCCGAGATCCACCTTCCGTCGCGTGCTGCGCCACAACGTTCGTACACGGAAGCGTCTCGTGAATCTCGCCACGCAGCCGAAGTATCCCCTCCGCCCTCATTCCGCCGTTCGGAGACGATGCCTCTACACAGCTCGTCTCGCAGGAAGGAAGCGACACCCATGCGCTCTCCTGCGACCGCTCCTAGTTCCACCCCGTATGTCGCCGTGCCCACAGCATCCCCAAGCACTACGAGGAAGGTCTACTCCTACACTCCCGCTGGCGGCGTTCGAGAGGAGACAAACGGTCACCGGACCGTCCTACACGAACCAGGTCGTTTCCGAGGTCGCTCTCCATCGCCTATTTCGCGACCTCCCATTGGCGCCAACCGACCCGTCGAAGTCTCCCCCAACTACGTGTCATCATCTTCTTCCAAAACGCCTGCCAAACCCTCGCTCGGCCGCTCCGCCACCATGAACCTAGACGAGCGCGGCCGCCCTCGCTTGTACGGCGAAGTCGGGTCCGATGCGCTCAAGCGCGAGAATGCGCGGCGTCAGACGAGTTTCTCCCCCGACCAAATCTCGTACGCGTACAGGCCTTCTGGGCCTGAGGATATAAAGTGGGCGCCGCGCAGCCGCGAGCAGCCACCGTCGTTATCTAGACACCCCACGTCTGTGTATTAGCGAATGCATTTCTCGATATACGATGCATGATTGTCTTGTTTCTGGTTTCTTTTTGGAGTTGAGTCACTAGGGGTTTTTTGGGTCACATCATGTGCGTGCATAGCATCTTTGGGTACGGGTTGGAGTGATTGCACGAGAGCAGCAGAGCAGATACGGAGAGGGAGAGAGGTGTAGAGAGTGAGACACGAGAGAATAGGTTTAACAATAGGATACCCCCACCCCCGGACCTTGCTTCTGCCGTTAGTAGGTAGCTGTAGCAATTGGTATTTACATTTTTCTGATATCCCATTTTCACGGAGTTTTTTTTTTAATTTTCTACTATGGGGTTGAGGGATGAGGATCACGCTCTCCCTCCCTCTTGGGTCTTTTTCTTCTTCTTCTTTACATTGGGTTGGTACTTATTTTAATTCCATTCGTTGTGCACATGGTATGGTATTTAAGATGTATACACATTCGTTTCTATTTTCTATTTTCTCTCATTGTTCGCATGGTTTAAATTAACGCTGTACGCATGTTTATGTAGTCTCATGTTTTCATGTTATGTATGTATGTAGAATAGAATCAACTTGAGAACTTTATCGGATCGATCAAATCAACTTTATCAACTTCTGTCCTCCCTTCAGTTTCCGCGCCCCATGCAGATATAGATACCTCACGCAAAAAATGCTTCTGTCTATTTCTTCCCTCTTTCCTTGTTCCCGTTCGAAATGGTGTTAGTATTGGAATTCAATGCCTAGTTTGACGTGTTTTGCCATGTCGTGTTCTGCGGACTGTTCGTGTTGGGTATTGATTTATATAAATATGTAGCTTCAAACTACATATACAAACCACTCAATCCGCTTTTTTTGGTTGTTTGGAACAGAGATATAATTAAGGGGGGAAGAGATAGAGGGTGCTATAAAGTTCGATGCGTGTTGATTTTTTTTTGGTTCTCTCTCGCTGTTGTTGTTGTTGTTGTTGTTGTTGTATTCTTGGTTCAATTGCTGTTTTAGTGTGTATATCAAACTACGTGTGCGTATACACGCCCACTTCCCACCTCCCCCCCCCCCCCTTCTCTCCTGGATATGAAGAAGAGGAAAAAAAAAAAAGGAGACGATGCCATCACCACCCCTATCCTATCCTTCCTCCCTCTCATCCGACCATCTCTCGTTCATTCCCCCGTACACACCCTCTCCCCTTCCTCTTCCCGTACCTTTTCTTTGTTGAAAAGCACAGTCTCCGTTACGCAACACAACACAAACAAAAGAATAAAAAGTGAAACGGGGAAAATGAAACACGCCCGTTTTATGTACGTCTTGATGATTATATGGATGGACGGATGGACGGATGGGATGTGGATGTAGGTATAGCTGTAGGAGTGCTAGGGAGAGGAGTGGGGAAGGGGGGTTTAGGGGTACAGAGAGGGGTGTGTGTAGGGTGAGGATATGGAAGGATATGTTGGGCTGGAGTTTAGGGGGAGGGGGAGAGGAGGGGGCGGATTTTAAAGGGGAGTATAAGAGAAAGGGGGGAAGAAGGAGAAGAATCCCTCAAGATAAGATTGCCCAAAAAAAAATGTACGACGTTTAGCTCTCTGCTAAGAACGGAAGAATAAAGCCATTTTTAGAAACTTCGAATTTCTATCAGAACCAGAAAAAAGGAGGTTGATAAACAACGAACTCCTCATACCGGGCGTAAGCCCAACCATCAACCGGGAACCACTTGTCGCTCCCTGAGTCCAGACCACATTTCTGTCTATCCTGTTCTAATTCTCTTCTCTTATTCCTCTTCTTACCTACGCATCTGAGCACCTCTGCGTACACGGAGACCGCAGCTAAGCCAGCCTACCACTCACCAACTACTGAGATACGGTTACGCCGTAAACCCATACCCAAGACCCCCTCCCCACTCCCCCTCCCATTCTCAAATGAACTCGTAAACGCGTGCGTGCAACACACCCAGCCGATCCAATCAAGTGGTAAACTTTCCACGAATGGGCCTGGATCGTCTCGGGGGGTTCACAAAGTTTGTTCAGGTATCCGTGCAAGTCCGCAACGGTTGTGCGGGTAAGAAAGGGGAGTGGGGGGGATGGTAAAGTTTAAGGGGGGAAAGTCAATTGGCGTGCGTCACGCAGTGATTGGTGATGATGTATGCTGTTGTTGGGAGTTGTGAGGTGCAGGATTGATGTGGAAAGGATGTAAGTTGGTGATGGCAAGAATGGAAAGGGTTTTGCCATGTGTGCCGTGGGCGAGGTGGCAGTGTAGATGGAGAGCTATTCGCACTTGCTCCCCGTTTACCAGTCCAACTCCTTGAGAGAGATGATGCAAAGGATGACTTGCGCTAGGTGAATACGTGCGAATACGTTTAACCCTTGGTACACGGCCATTTTGAAAGTACGAGTGCGATATCGCCTTGTTGGACAAGTGACTCGCTTCAAGATTCATATGCCAAAAGAGTAAGTGGAACCGGGCTCGATTGTTACTCTGCTTCTACTTCGAGGTTGAGGTTTGTGGAGACTCGGCCAGGTGTTCAGAACGACCCTGATACAAGTTGATTGAGGGCAGTGGGACCAGGCCACGCGGTCTCCGCTCTAGCGTCTTCACAGCAGCACGCAGCATGTCGCAGGATGGACATTACAACAACAACATCTGTTTCGAGCCGTTGACAGCATAGATATGTACCTAGGTAGGTAGATGGTGTGATAGCGGCCGTGATTTTACGTATGATGGCGATGAGTGAGCATTTGTACACCAAGCCGCTACTAGGGCCCGGCGTTGTGATACAACAGGACTAGCGTAACGTTCACATCAGCATAAAACACGCCTAGACGGGCCGTGTTACATGACACCAATATGGCGCCTATAGAAAAGGCAACATCATCAAACCAGAAAAACAAAACGAGATATGCTCGATAGCCACAAGAGCTCGAAAAGCCGTGGTCAGCAAGTTTTGCACGAGCTGAAAGCCGTGGGGACCGCGGAAGCAAGTCCGCTGAATAATGGCGGGCTAATGATTGCGCCACGCGTTGGATGGATCGCGACCAGAGGTCCGGAGACGGGGTCGGCTAGTGGAGACACGGCGTCTCAGCTTGTGAGGATGGAGCGCAAAAGAAGTAGAAAAAAAGAAAGGCGACGCGAGAAAGAAGAAGTAAAAAAAAACAAGAATGCAAAAATTTTGAGGGTATACTAGAGCGACGAAAATTCCGGAGGCTGGAGAGGTGGGCCAATGATTGGAGGACCCGAGGGAGGGAAATGACTCGGGGGCAGGGCGTGATTGGCCGCAGTCATCATGTCACGTAGCGCCATAGCATGTCTGGGTAACGTCGATGGATGGATTCGATAGGGCTCACGGTCGAGTGCAGATGGAGAATGGAATGCACATAGACAGGCAGCAGCAAGCCAACAATGCAAAAGCATGTATGTAGCTATCCGTGAGGTGGTGAAGAAAAAGCAAGCGTGCATGCGCTAGCTGGAGCCGCAACGTCGATCAACGGGAATCATCCAAAATGATGGTGGTGGGTGCACCTTTGGCGAAGGTTTGCGATACAGAGTCGTGGGGTCCGCTTGCATCCGGCCTGCGTGGATCTGCATCGATACCGCACCCAACGCGTTTGAGAGGCCGTGAAGCCTTCGTGATGGGAAATCATGGTCACTCAGCAAATATGGCTACGACGCGAGCGAACAGGTAGAGTAGACCGGTCAACAGCGCGTAGCCGTGGTATCGCTGCCTGTCGCTTGTGTGGTTGGATCAACGCGACCGGCGCGTGGGGTCATGGAACAGGCAGCGTGTTTTTCGTAGGCATCATCCCTCCGCGGGTCGTGTGGTAGTAAGTAAACGCGCGTATTATCTGCTACCGTCATGGCCCGGAAAAGAGGAATGGAGATAGAAAGAGAGATGAGTAGATGATGATGATGATGATGGAGGAAGTGAGTAGGTAGGCAGGTACCGTAGTGAGGCGGTGTTGGAAAGGGCTAGCGGGTACATGTATCTATGTTTCCGTTTCAGGAGGAAAGGAAATTCGTGGCGTCGACATGGCACTCCGATTTCTTTCCCTTGCGGGCCCATGGCCGACTGTTGATGGCTTTTGTGCGTGTCATGTCATGGACATTGGATGATGGGTCGTTGGCAACATGTTTCTGCGCGTCTTCCCTCGTAGAAGTGTGGGAGTGTCGCGGCAGTAGGCTGTCTGAGTGTCCATGTTCACACATGGCCCCTGCGCGAATAGGCAGGCCCGTGCGCACATCGCCAAGGCCTCCTCTCGCTAGAGCCCAATTAATGATAAAAGGGACATTCTCTTACATAGCCGCGCAGCCCACACTCTCCGAACCAGAGAACTCCCGGGGCCACATTCACCCACCCACCACCTCACCACTCCCTTAGTCAGCACCCCCATCCCTCTCACGTGCAGCACCCTCCGTCTCTCACGTGATTGTCCATACTACACTACCCAGAACAACGCCCATCTCTGCTTGACGTCTAACTCTCCGCTCTTGCATGACAATTGATTCGATGGCTCGCCTGGCTGGCGCGTGCAATAATTTTTAATTCGTCGTGGGCCTTGCGCGTGTCGCTCCACACAAAACACAACACTACACAACATGAGGTACGTCTCGTCTACCCGATTGGGAGCATAGGATGCCCGCTAACCCCGTATAGTGGCACAAGGTTGGACCGCCTCGTAACGTAAGTACCTCGAGTAACCATCTCACTCTTTGATTTCCTCTCTGCACCATCCATTGTTCACGTCATTGACCACCACCCTACTTGCTGTCTTTTTCCCCGCTTCCCCCCACCCTTTCTTACATGAACTTAACTTTTGGAAAACCATCTCGCTTACCATGTGCTTAGTCTACTCGAGACGGGAAGCACCGCTCTCATTCGTAACACGGCTGCCGATCAACTTGCCGATGTTCAAAAGCAGCACCCGGAAGATTTATTCAACCTTCTTACTCGCGTTATTCCCTATCTTCGCTCCAAGAGCTGGGAGACCCGAGTGGCAGCTGCAAAGGCCGTAGGGGGTATCGTCGCCAATGCTGAAAAGTTCGACCCCAATGAGGAAGACGAGCCTCTAAAATCCGAATCCAATGGCCATGTCAAGCCCGAAGAGACAAATGGAGGTCTCAAGGAGGAGGAAAATGGTGTTGCCGTCAAGGAAGAAAATGGCCATGAAATCAGTGACCTTCTTGAACTGGCCACTCTCGACATTGGATCGATCCTGAAATATGGACGACCACTCCTTGGTAGCGCCGGGAAAGAGTACGACTACAAGCTTGCCGCCATGGACCCCACTGCACGGTTAGCCCATCAAAAGAAGAGCCTCACTGCACGACTGGGTCTGGGGGGTGAGTACATAGAAGACGATCTCGTGACCGACCAAGATCTTGTCGCGCAAACGCCAGGCGTACGAACACCCGCCATCCCCCGCATCGACACCACCGTGTCACGGTCGGATAGCATCGCTTCCGCCTCGAATGCTTCACCACCCCCAGGCACTACCCCCGTCGGAGACCAACCTGCACTCAGCAAACGTCAGCTCAACGCGCTGAAACGCAAGGCTAAGAAAGACCTTGCCGGCAAAGCTACCAAAGTGCAGATTGTAGACCTGGGTCCTGCTCCTCGCAAAAGCTCCCAAGAGGTCCCCCAAACCCCCGCCCCTCATCCTATCAAGCAAGAGCCAAAAGAGGAGAATGGCGAAGAAGGGGTTGGCGATTACTTTTCATTGGATCGTCAAGGTGGCGATGATGACCAAAAATTCGTAAAAGAATTCAAAGGTCAGCCAATACCGGACAAGTCCTCATTCCAAAACGAGGCTGAGGAGCCCGGCCTGGAATGGCCTTTTGAGCGCGTCTGCGAATACTTGAGCTTAGAGATGTTTGACCATGCTTGGGAAGTCCGGCACGGTGCTGCCATGGGCTTGCGTGAAATCCTTCGTGTCCATGGTGCAGGCGCAGGTCGACGGAAGGGAAACACTAGGGCCCAGAATGACAAATTGAACCAACAATGGCTCAACGACATAGCATGCCGCATTTGCTGCGTGTTCATGCTCGATCGCTTCGCCGATTACACATCCGACAATGCAGTGGCCCCTATCCGAGAAACAGCCGGACAAACGCTTGGAGCCTTACTCCAACATCTTTCTAAAGAGAATGTACTCGCAACATTTAGTGTTCTGCAGCGCTTGGTCATGCAACAAGACAGCACGAAAGGCCACTGGCAGGTGTGCCAAGGTGGTATGATAGGCATGCGATATCTTGTCGCTGTGCGCAACGACCTACTCATCGAGGATGGGTCTTTGATGGATGGTGTTTTGGCTGTGGTCATCAAGGGGCTGGGTGATTTGGACGATGATGTTCGCGCAATTAGTGCGGCGACGCTCATCCCGGTTGCCAAAGAGTTTGTCGAGATGCGCCCCGATCGCCTTCAAGAACTTATGAACCAAGTCTGGTCATGCCTGTACAGTCTCCAGGACGATCTAAGTGCCAGTACTGGATACATTATGGATCTTTTGGCCAAACTTTGCAGTTTTCCTCAAGTGCTTGCGGCCATGCAGATCAACGCGCAGAACGACGAATCCCAGTCCTTCCACGAGCTTGTTCCACGATTGTTCCCATTTCTCCGCCACACCATCACGAGTGTTCGTGCTGCCGTTCTTCGCGCTTTGCTCACCTTTCTCAATATTGAAGACACTGCCTCAGATGGATGGATTGACAGCAAGGCTTTGCAGCTGATATTCCAAAACATCCTTCTCGAACGTAACGATGGCGTACTAAAACTTTCACTGCAGCTGTGGAATGCTGTTGTTGATTCCCTCGGTAGCGAGAGAATCGCCAAACAGTTAGGACCTGTTCTCAGCTCCATTATCCCGCTCTCCCTCACCCCCATTGGCGTACCACGGCACCCCATTACCATGGACCTGTCGCTGCTTATCCGACCGTCTGGCCAAGTGTTTGGCCCTCCTCCCAGTCAACAAACTACTCGCCGCTCTTCACCACCGGCAAACGGGGAACAAGCAGTGAAGCGCCGAAAGAAGTCACGTGTTGGAAAGGAAGAAACTCCTACAGCGTCTGCGTCTCATACCCATAACGTGGACGGTCCTATGATGAGCGGTGACCTTGAGCTTGTTGGATCTGAAGTCATGATTCGTTCGAGGACTTCGGCGGCCCAGGCGCTTGGTAAAGTCATGGCGCTCTGGCCTGAGGCGTTGAGAGTGGAGGATTTCCAACCCAAACTGCTACCAGCCCTTTCTTCGCGCAACTCCACCACCCAAATGACAGCTGTAATGATCATCGAGGAGTTCGGAAAATCCCTCCCAGCCAAAGACGCGTTAGCCGATGTCTTTGTGAAAGCGCTTCGATCGATCCTCGACGACCCCAGGCCCACCGCTTACGAGGATCTCGTTCCTAAATTGCAGATTGTGCGCACACAGTGCACGGCATTAGTCAACATCTTCCGCGATGGTCATGTCACCAATCTCCCCAACATCGCTGTGGTCGTGCAGGGAGATCCTTCTGCTAGCCAATATGCTTTCGGCGTCACGGACGCTGAGAGGATCATAACCACTCAATTTGAAAAGATGAAGAAGTCAATGACCCCAGCAGCGCGCATGGTTGCGCAAGCCAACCTTGACAACACCAAGAAAGAGGTAGAGACTACATTACGGGAAGCCAAAGAGATAAAGGAAGAGCGCGATATGCGTATCAAGGCCGCCGCAGCGGGAGCACTTGTCGCTTTGAAAAGTCCCCCGCAGCCACCTGCGGTTCCCATTAAGGCTATGATGGACAGCGTCAAGAAGGAAGAAAACTTTGAACTGCAAAAACGCTCTGCTGTCGCTGTAGCTGGCCTCATTGCGCACCTCGTCGAAAACAAAAAGAATGGTATAGTCAGAAAGGTCGTCGGCAATCTCGTCAAGTTTTACTGCATGGAAACGGCAGAGACACCCGAGTTCCGTTCTGATATCGAAACCGGAATCCTTACTCTCAAGAAAGATGAGGATGTTCGGGACCATCCAGACGCAGCCAAGTGGGCTCTGGAATCCAAGGCAGCACGCATCACTAAACGCGGTGCGAAGGAAAGTCTGGAGCAAACAGTTCAGACGTTTGGGGCCCAGATTTTCGAAAAGGTACCTGTTCTGAGGGAACTGATTGAAGTACCAATCCGCGAGGCTTTCACCAGCGACACACTGCCCCCTAAGATCAACGAGGATCACGTCTTTGGCCAACAGGTGGTGGATGCCTTATCCACACTTAGAGCACTCGTCGGCAGTCTGCATACCGATGTGCGTGGACTGGTTCAAGAGCTACTTCCTTTAATTGCAAATGCACTGCAGTCAAGATTGTATGTGCTTCGTTACGTAGCTGCGAAATGCTTTGCAACCATTTGCAGTGTCATGTCTGTGGAAGGCATAACCATGCTCGTCGAGAGGGTGATTCCGTCCATCGGCGACTCCGGCAATGTCCACGCTCGACAGGGTGCTATCGAGTGCATATATCACTTGATACACGTGATGGAGGACAGCATCCTTCCCTACGTCATCTTTTTAATCACCCCTGTGCTCGGTCGAATGAGTGATTCTGATCACGACGTGCGTCTCCTGGCAACTACGAGTTTTGCCACACTGGTTAAGCTCGTCCCCCTCGAAGCTGGTATCCCTGACCCCCCTGGACTGCCAGAGTCTCTGCTCCAAGGAAGAGAGAAGGAGAGGAAATTCGTGGCACAGATGCTGGACGCTAAAAAGGTCGAGCCATTTGAAATCCCAGTGGGCATCAAAGCGACACTTCGCTCCTATCAACAAGACGGTGTCAATTGGCTGGCGTTCCTCAACCGCTATAATCTCCACGGCATTCTCTGCGATGACATGGGTCTCGGAAAAACCTTGCAAACTCTTTGCATGGTTGCGAGCGATCATCACATGCGCGCAGAAGAATTTGCAAAATCTCAGGACCCCAACTGCCGTCGCCTACCGTCACTTATCGTATGTCCACCTACTCTGTCTGGCCACTGGCAACAAGAAATTCGACAATATGCCCCCTTCCTCTCTTGCGTGGCGTATGTTGGGTCGCCACCGATCCGCTCTCAGCATCGCGACCAGCTCGACAAGGTCGATATCGTCATCACTTCCTACGACATCTGCCGTAATGACAATGATCTTCTGAAGCCTCTCAACTGGAACTATATCGTGCTCGACGAGGGCCATTTAATCAAAAACTCGAAATCGAAGACCAGCCAGGCCGTCAAAAACTTCCAGTCAAACCACCGCCTCATCCTCTCTGGCACACCCATTCAAAACAATGTGCTCGAACTGTGGTCCCTTTTCGACTTCCTCATGCCCGGTTTCCTTGGCTCCGAGAAGGTCTTTCAAGAGCGCTTCGCCAAGCCGATTGCTGCCTCACGATTCGCAAAGTCGTCTTCCAAAGAGCAGGAACGCGGTGCTCTGGCGATTGAAGCTCTGCACAAGCAGGTGCTTCCCTTCCTTCTCCGTCGTCTCAAAGAAGAGGTACTTGACGATCTCCCGCCCAAGATCATTCAGAATTACTACTGTGATCTCTCTGATCTGCAGCGCAAGCTCTTCGAAGACTTTACCAAGAAGGAAGGCAAGGAGATTCAGAACAAAGCCGGTAGCGCAGATCGTGAAGCCAAACAGCACATCTTCCAAGCTCTCCAGTATATGAAGAAGCTCTGCAATTCGCCGTCTATGGTGATCAAACCTAACCACAAGCAGTACGATGCCACGCAATCGTATTTGAAGAAGAATCACACTTCGCTCGAGGACATTGCCCACGCACCTAAGCTCAATGCACTCAAAGATCTTCTCGTGGATTGTGGCATTGGTGCTGCAGACGTTGAACCTACCAAGACTGCCGCGAATGGCGACCTTCCTGAAGCTGTTTCTCAACATCGTGCCCTCGTCTTCTGTCAAATGAAAGAGATGTTGGATATGGTGCAATCTCAAGTCTTGGAAAAGTTGCTGCCCAGCGTACAATTCATGCGCCTTGACGGAGGTGTTGATGCCACGAAACGACAAGACATTGTGAACAAATTTAACTCGGACCCCTCCTACGATGTCTTGCTTCTCACCACCTCCGTCGGTGGTCTTGGTCTCAACTTGACCGGGGCTGATACTGTCATCTTTGTCGAACACGACTGGAACCCGCAAAAGGACATCCAAGCCATGGATCGTGCGCATCGCATCGGCCAAAAGAAGGTGGTGAACGTTTATCGGATTGTCACACGTGGCACCCTAGAAGAAAAGATTCTCAAGTAAGTTATTTGTCGTGTTCTATGGTGCATCATATACTAATTTCATCATAGCCTCCAACGCTTCAAGATCGACGTGGCCTCCACAGTTGTCAACCAGCAGAATGCGGGCTTGGGTTCCATGCAGACAGATCAGATCCTCGACCTGTTCAATGTCTCGGCCGATAGCGCCGAGCCCGGTGCCTTGCCTCCTCCGCCTACAAACGCAAATGGCGAGGGCGGCTCAGGCATCAGCGAAAACGATGCGGTGGACGCAGAGGGCAATCTCCGAGAGAAGGGCAAAAAGGGTTTCCTGGACGAGCTGGGCGAGCTGTGGGATGAGAACCAGTATGAAGAAGAATTCAACCTGGACGGTTTCTTGGGCAAGATGAAGGGCTGAGAAATCCGTGGATGGGTTTGGTGAGAGGGGTATGACCGTCCTGGATCTTGACGACATCTTCACGATCCTTGGCGATGAAGGGGTGGACACGGCATATCTCCAACAAAGGCGAATTTGGATCTTCAGAATAAGTTGATCGAAATTTGGTTGGATCTTGGCGTTTTTCCTTACCCTTCTCAACAACGGGGGTAATGCACATCCCCCGTTTTTCTCTGTATTTTAGTCTAGGGGATTGCAACCAAAAGCAGGTGCCTTTGCTTTGCATTTACAAGCGCCGGGGTGCGCAGGCTGGCGAGGGTGTTTGTCACTCCTCCTTCCTCTTTTCTTCCACCCGAGGGTGTTCACAGAGTGAAACCCCGGGCGACTTTAATCCAAGTAGTTTTTTTTCTTCTACTCAAGGACGACGACGACTTTGGTCGCACATGAGTTTTTCTGGGGGGGAAAAGAAATGTACGGTACTTGCTTTGTATTGTATGATGAATCGGAATGGCATGGCATGGATGGAAGGGTTATGTATGTAGGCAGGCAAATATTGTCTGCTGGAATTGTTTATATACGAGAACTAGCATTTATCTATGTTTCTTCCCCATTGCTATTTAACTACACCTAAAAAGAGGGGAATAAGGCACCACAATTCCCACCTCGGTGTATCAACGCCCCGAACTTTCCAATCCAACTACTCACCCACGGCATACATACATACATATATATATCCCAAACATATAAAAATCCCAATTTCTCCTCCCTCCCCCCCACTATCAAACAAACAAAAACCAACGACGACCGTCAAGCATCACACAATGACAACAAAAGAAGGCCCCCGCCGCGTATCCCAGTACATCTACCTCAAGCCCGAAACCGAAGCCGCGTACCGCGCCTGCCACGAAAAAGTATGGCCCAAAGTCCTCGAGCAAATCAAGGATTCAAACATTTCGGATTGTAAACCCCCCCTACCTTCTCCCTCTCCTTCCCTTCCTTCCCAAATCCTCCCTTCCCCCAACCCCAACCCCAACACCTAACCCCTCTAACCCCGATCTCCTCGGGAGAGAATCCAGATTCCATCAACCTAATCCCGTCCTCTAAAAACCAACATCCTATTATCTTAGTCGCGACGTTCAAGTACACGGGGACGGACTACGCGGGCGACATGGCGCGCATGGCGGCCAACGAGGTGGTGCAGGAGTGGTGGCGGATGACGGATTCGATGCAAGTCTCGTCTGTCGAGGGTGCGACGGGGAGTGCAGATGTCGAGAAGGGGTGGTGGGGGCGGTGCGATGAGGTGTTTAGGTTGGAGTGAGGTTGGGTTGGTTGGTGGAGGGGGAAGGGGATGGTTTGGTTTGGTTTGGTATGGGTTTTTTTTGTAGCAGTACTTTCGCGATTGGGATCTTGTTTGTTGGGGGGTTTTGGATGGGAAGGAATGGTAGGGGAGATGGGTTTATCGTTACATGATTATTTGAGTGTGGTAAGAAAAATGAGATCTATCCAGATCGTACATATAATGCTCGTCTTGCTCATTACCACAAAACTTCTCCCAAAACAGAACGGGATACAAACGTCTACACACCAGGCATCCCCAACACAGCCCGCACCTGCGGATTCGCCCTAGGTAGGAAATATACCACCCACAGTCCGGCGAACGCGACGAGGAGGCCAGTGAACTTCTCAAACCAAGTATGAAAGAAGGCCGCCGTCATGAGCAACATCCACCACATGAGCGCCGCGACGCCGAGGGAGAACTTAACCCCTCGAGTCGTAGGCTCCTCGCTCTCCGTCGACGGATCCTTCTCCACCGCCACACTCGCCAGTTTCCCATCCGCAAGCACAATCTTCCTCCCATCGCGCAACCCCTCGACGCGCGTCAGCGCAGGCAGGAACTCAAACCAGAGCAACGACGACCCGAGGATGAGCAGGAAAACATGTCCCGAGATGTCGTGACCCCCTTTCCACACCCCACCCACCGCCTTACACGTCGCGGCCGTGATGTACTCGCGCGTATCGCTCATTCCCTCCCTCGCGTTAGGATCCCGCAGCAACTCGCATTGTCCGCCCGTGAACCGGAATCCGCGGTCAATCAGCGGCGGGCCGAAGAACCACTGCGTCACAAACACCCACCACGTCGTCACGACCGCATACCGCAGCGTCGCGTGCAGCCGTTTCCTCGTCACTCCCCGCCCGAAACCAGGCCACATGGCCACGAACGCGAAGAAGGCCGCCGTCGTCCAGAACCAGCCCTTTTTCACAAAGTACACGTTGAAGATGTTTTTCTTCTGCGCGAAGTATGAGGGTGCGAAGGCGGGGTCGTGGGATTGCAGGTCCGGTGAGTAGGGCGCGGCGCGGGACGCCGGGGAGAGGACGCTGAAGATTGAGCCGAGGAAGAGGGTTAGCGGGTAGATGGCGAGAAGTTGGGCCTCGAGGCGCGTGGGGAGGAAGGGTGCGCCTGGACGGGTTGCTGGTGTTGTTTTTATGATTGTGGAGGATGGCATCGTGGTAGGTTGGCCGTTGGAAAATGGTTTGCGCTGGGTCGACATTGTTTTGATTTGTTTCGGTGCCTGGTCGGCTGGGTACGGAGGAGAGAAGTGAGGTGGTACTTTTTCGTAGAGATAGAACGAGGTGTTTTGGGATTAAGAGGAGTCGCACAGGTAGAAACTTGCATGGGTGCTTGTTTGTGATGACGTTTTATTGACTGTGTTCCTCATATGCGCCACATGTGGCTTGCGCATGATCTGCACCTAGTCCATATATAGTTAGCGCCATCTTTGTTTCTTCGTCCTGCTTCCATCTGGACCTGTGGACAGATCTATTGATGTATCGTTTCGAATCTTATGTAAATTCATCCTGCTAATGTTCCCTCATGTTGAATTCAATGAGGAGATGGTTGGAAACTGTCTTGGGATTGTCCGAAACATCTTCCAAGTCTATTCCAACGGAACTCCGTCGTCCACCTTTACATGCAAGACAGGATACTCAAACAAACTCACACGCTTCACAGAGTAGAGCTAAAATACAGCAAGGCTGTCAGGAAAAATAGCACAACAGAATCTATACTGCATCCCTCTTCCCTTTAGCCCAGTCCCGCAGCACATTCTTCTTTAATTTCCCGGTGCTCGTCTTGGGCAGCTCTGTGACAACTTCCACCTCCCTCGGCACCATGAACTTGCTAATGTCGCTCTTATGCTTCGCCCAGTCAATGACATCTTGGCCCGTGACATTCTCGCCTTCTTTGACGGTGACGAAAGCCTTGGGACGCTCGCCCCACTGCTTGTCTTGCACAGCGACGACGCCGACTTCGAGGATGGCGGGATGCGTGGCGAGCATGGATTCGAGTGCTACCGAGGAAATGTTCTCGCCGCCTAAGTCTGTTAGCCTTTTTATGCCAGGGTTGGAGTTCTATGGAAGGTGAGGGGTGTACCGGATATGATGATGTCTTTTGCGCGGTCGAGGATTTGGATCGCGCCGTCTGGATGCCACACAGCGAGATCGCCGGAATGGCTCACGCCACCTGCCCAAAGTTTTCGCGTGGCTTCAGCATCTTTATAATACCCCTTTGCGCAGATGTTTCCTTCAAATACAATCTCTCCAATCTCTTTCCCATTTTTCTCCACGTCGATTACTTCACCCTCCTTTATATCGTCACCAGTCTTGATAACGCGAACGGGAAGACTCGTCACAAATCCATGTCCCTGGCGCGCCATTTTCACGTACTTCTCCTTAACGTCTATCTCATCCCATTCTGGCAAGTAGTATCCTTTAGTTATGGGCCCGTATGTTTCTGTCAGACCGTAGACGTGAACGGGATGCAGATTCAGGTTTGACATTTGTTCAAAGAGGAATGCCGATGGTGGAGATGCGGCGACAGTGACGCGCACGGGCTGGGGGAGCCTCTCGGCTTCCTTTGCTGCGCAGAGCAGTGTATTTACCGTGGGTGCCGCATTGAAGTGGGTGATCCCTTCAGTCTTGAGCAGTCGCCATATTTCAGGGTAGTCGATTTTACGCAAACAATAGTGAGTGCCTCTTACAGATGTTACGGCCCACTTGAGTTCTCAGTCAAATGCTGCCCCATGGCATTTGTTTTGAACACTTACAGGAAATGTCCAGCCGGTTGCATGGAACATTGGCAAGGTCCACAAGTACTTTGCACGCCCCGTGTGGTAGTTCAATCCAGATTCGATGACATTTGCCAATGCTCCGAGATAGCAGCCACGATGCGTGTATTCCACACCTTTTGGTCTTGCTGTGGTTCCACTTGTGTATGCCAATGCAATGATGCTGTTCTCGTCTTTTGTCTGAGCCTCTAGGCCATTCCAGCCTTTACCTCCTGTCTCACGGTCATATTCAAGCCCCTCAAGAACGGCTCCGTCATATTCTCCTTCCAATCCGTCAGTATCAGTGTCAACGAGAAGCTTCACCTTTGTGCCTCTCTCTGTTGCTTCGAACTTTGCCAGTAGATCCCTGAATTCCTTATCCACGATTATGATGTCTACATCCGCGTGGTCGAATATGTAGGCAATGTCATCTGTTTTGAGACGATAGTTCACTCCGACCGATACAGCGCCAGCAGCAGCGATACCAAATATGGCTTCCAGAAAGGCCGGCGTATTTGTGCAGAGGATACCGACGCGCTTGTAGGAATGTTTCAGCAAAAAGTAGGCCAGACCGCGCGCACGGTGGGCTGTTTCGAGGTAGGAACGCCGCAGAATAGTGTTAGAGGCGGTCTTGTGGTATATGGCAGTAGCCTATACGATTGAATAAGCGGGGCTTCATTCTTCCAGATGTCTAGGACATACGTTTGGTTCAATGCATGCTGCCCGCCACAGGAACGCTGAAGGGCTCAAGGTATGTGAGTTATGCTTGTGATGGTATTCATGACTATCCCCGGGCTGGATATTCTTCTCCGAACCGGGTACCGGATTCGCAGAGGTAAAGTGGGAGGCAAGTTTCTGTAATCGATCGAGAGGTGACATTTCTATGTGAATTCCACTATGATGATCCTGGCGTATCAATTCCGTGTAGAGGAAGGAGATTGAGTGGGATATGTAGGGAAAAGGTCAGAATAGGGAACTGAGCTTGCCCGTGGGCCGGATGCGCAGGTACAAATAGGCCGATGAGTGCGGAGGTATCCGAGTCTGGGGTAAGCTGGGATGAGATCACAACCGAGGTCAGCCGCATCAATTGATCCATTCGCCCACGCCCGGTACACTACCCCACGTCTTGCCGCGTTCCTATAAAATTACCTACATTTTCCCGAAGGCATTATGGGCGACTGGTGAGATGACTCGGACAACAAAACGAGCAAGGATGTGCACACAGATGGCAAGGGATTAGAAACCCGAATGAATTAACATAGAACCAACGCCATCACATCTACCAAACCATGCAGCCCTGAGATTTTTCATTGTTTGTTTCTTCTAAGGCGAAGAGGATATCTGACCGTGAAGGAACCCATGAACTCGTGAGCACTTTGAAGCTCTTTTTGCCCGGACACCACTTCGAATGGTCGAAATTGAACAGATCCCATGAGACATATGCATTAGCGCCGACAATCATCAGCACCTTGAAACATTGTCATCCACCACCCCCTAGTAGCCGAAAGAAGCAAGCTGCTCCTTGACCTTGTCGTCAACCTTCGCCTCCTTCTGGGCCTGTGCCAGCTGCTTCCGTGCCTGCTTCTTACGCTCGTAGTAGGCGGCACCGTTGGCTTTCCTCCTCTCCTCGAGACTGGCCATACGTCAGTATAATATTCAACCACAACAATGTCCAACAAAGCATACCGAGAGACAACATCCTGGTACTTCCAGCCAAACTCGTGTCCGAGACGGCCAACAGTGCAGTACTTGCGGCCAGGCTTCAATCGGAGAACCCTGAGCGCCTGGGGAACGACGACGCGCTTCTTCTTGTCGTATGGGGGAGGGACACCCTCGAAGGTCTTGAGGCGCTCCATGGCGGCAGCACCGCGGGGAGTCTTGTGCGGGATCATACCACGGACAGTTCGCCAGAACATCTTGGAGGGGGCACGGAAGTGGAAGGGACCTCCACGGGTGGGGTTGTATCGGGTCTGCTTGCGAAGGAAGGCCTGGTACTTGACTATTTGACGGTCAGCCATTGTTACGGTGCATTGCCTTTCTTCTGGTGGGAGGAGCAGCCATCCACGGCACCGGAGACATGCCACCCATTGCCTTGCAATCACATCTCAACGCTCCACCTATTCCTCCCACATGTCTCTGGACCGTCTGTTGATGGAGCTCACGTCGTAGGGGGAGTAGACGTACGCTTCGCGCGGAAAAACTCGCCGGAGATGTTGAGGGCTTCGCAGCGCACTACAACGATCTTCTGGCCATTGAGCAGCTGCTTCGCGACCGTGCTGGCCAGGCGACCGAGCAGGTGGCCCTTGCCGTCGATGACCTTTTGGCACAGTTAGCCGTGGTTCTCATCATGTTTTCTGGTGTGCATCTGGATTTTTTGACGGCGGCGTGCTTCTGAGGCGGTGCACGCATTTGTGCGTTGCATTCCAGAACGGGGGGTGTACACGTACAATGACGGGCTCAAAGGTCGACATGGTGCTCGATTTCGGGGTTGTTGCTGTGTGGGTTAGTTGTGTCGTGAAGTTGGCTTCGTCGAGGTTTTGGAATGGACCTGTGTGCGCGCTTGGCACGTTCGGCTATTTACGCACGCCATGCTCAAAACGGACGCGCTAAGTCAACGACACACATGGATTTCCAATTTCACAACTTGAGACGGAAATGTTATCACTTTCTGTGATGCAAGATGTTTGCAATGAACATTTTGCGGATCGTCAGGCTGAAGTATTCCAGGCGGTACTGAGCACTAGAACCATTGGTTTTCTATGGAAGCACCCAGGATTTGCCTCGATATGCAGTTCCGTTAGTACTCTAGTACTATTTACGGTGTCTACACATGCATTTCTTTGTAAGGATAATAGTGCATCCTGCCCTTTTACCTCGTATCCGAATCATCAGTCACTCTGATCATTCTCGGTCTCATGGGTAACTTCGTGAGTCAGCCTTAATCGCGAACAGTCTCCCTATTTATTTGTAGGCTTTCCAGCTATGTAAGTCTGCACGACCCATGGATGATCAGTTTCGTCCTATTGTATCTCGTGAAACAGGTACGCCATCGAGTTATGTACATATTCGAAGATTGTACTCTGATAGAAGCTAAGGTGGTGGACCGTTAGTAAGATCTAGGATATATAGGAAAGGAAGTTATACTAATAGATTAAGGTCAAGCGTGTTAATGCTGAGAGATAGTCTTTAAGGCTTCAGGCAGTTAGCGCCTAGTCAGGACTGGCTATTGTTAAACTTTGTCTCAGATGAATAAGGCTTTGGAAATGAATAACTGATAAAGCAGAGAAGATGGGGGGTTTAGCCAGAAACTGATATAGGCCTTTTCGAATGCTCCACCACCAAACACAAACGATAAGTTCGACATTGTTTGGCAACTCCTTATAGATCAATTTACGCGTCAACTATATTTGGGCACATAATGTAACTACCTATCCCGCTGTGATATACTACTACACATGAAGACAGTGTTTCACATACAAATCACGAGTCGATTCAACGAAACGATATATCTTACAGATATCGTCGATCCGTCAACTTAAGTTTAGCAGAATTACTAAAGAATTCCCTCGTTCAATCTAGTTTCCACATCTCCTGCTTTGGAATCAAACTTTCAAAGTTGAGAGTATGTACAACTCAATCACAGTACGCAGCTGCGGTCTCACGTTGTCAGGAAGGTGCCAACCCAGGAACAGATTAGCCGATGGCCCGATGCTCCTTTACCAACTACCCATTACACTTGACCAGATGCTTACTCGCAACTGCCATCTCTCTTCGTACCTGTTATTGCAGCTTCCATTTACCACTACGTAATTGGCTTGTCTATTGTGATCATGGCTCCGCAACTCTTCTCTTCTTCACTATTTGTCTTTGCAAGCCAGCTATGCCATCGAAAGACCCAACCCCACCGCTCGCAAAGAACTGCGCTCCGGGGCAAGAGCTCCCAAGCCAAGCGAAATTCCCTGGCTCTTAAATTCCATGAGACAGGATCCTGGGCAGCACACCCAAGATTTGCAAGGAATCATCCGAACAATCGAACCCCCTATTTCCAACCCAGTGTCTTCCACCCCTCTCCGTCCAGCTCACGAGTATCTCCAGGGTCTGCCTGAAGATAAACAACAAACTCTACTACAATGGTATACAAGGACCACCCAGATCTCCAGTCTACCAGCCCGTCCTCGCCGGCCACGAGGTTCATTTGATAGCGGCCGAGCAAGTTCAACCACGATTCCATCAGCGAATCTTTTCGGTTCTGCATTCTCTGCATCCGGCGTGTCAAATACCCTTCAACATAGTGTCCAAGGTGGTGGCGGCCAAGCAGGCTCAGCTGCATTTCTGTCAGCTAATCGTTTCGATTCCACCTCTGCATCCGGTGTGCCACCTCGACCACAAACAATACTTCCATCACTACATTATACCGTCCATGGTGATAGCGCAGGTTCGGGAGTGATTCCGTCAGCCAATCTCTCCGAGTCTGCCTTCTCCGCATCCGACGTGTTACTTTGCCCCCTTCAGTCTATTGGGCAAAAGCGAAACCACCAAGCTCATTTCCCCATGCAGCCGTCCCACAGTTCTGATTCTACAAAGCGCATGAAGATTGCGTCACTACTTCAGCCTATGTCTTCCCCGTCTCCAAAAGAGGTGGCTGGCGGAATGAACACGGCGGATCATGGCGAGGCAGTTGACGACGTGAACGAGGTGGATCATGGCGAGACGGCTGGCGGCGTGAACACGGCGGGTGAACCAGGAGTCAACAATGGCGAGACACTTGACGCTGTGAACACGGCGGGTGGACTAGGAGTCAATGATGCAGTTGGTGAAATGATCACAGCGGGTGACAACGATGGAGAGACGGTTGGCGACCTGAATATAAGTACTCCAGACCTATCACTCATAGACCCAGCCCTCCTTTCGTCAGTCGATGATGATGATGAACCAATACCCTATCATTCGGGTCAAATCATGTAAGTTGCATCACCACTTATGGTACTATCTAGATGCTAATTTCAAAATCAGATCACCTGATAAAATTATAACTACCCCTACCTCGCTAGCTCCTACATCGGACCCTATTGTATGGATTGCATGCTCTAACGATAATCCTATTGGGTTTTTATACCTTCTACCAACATAGCATCATGGACATCTGCAAACCTTGCGAGTTTGCATCACCAACTTCTCAATCGATTTTCGCACATTAATAGCTCCCCAATGGATCCTGACTATTGTGCAGCGATTATTGGAACGACGGTCCTGGAATCGCACACTTTTCTAGGAGATGGAGATGAGAAGATATGCGTCTACTGCCCTTTGTGTGAGTTCAAAGTGTGCAGGGGCTTTCGCGAGTTCCAAGGGATCGTCACCGGCATGTTACTACATATTTTCAATGTCCACTCGCCCGCATCATCATATATTTGCGAGTATGATCGGTGCCCCAGGTCGGGCTCAGGAACAAAGTACAAGACGTCTAGGGGCTTTATCAATCATATGGCACAGTATCATCTCGACGCATTCCTCCAGGATGAGAGCCAGCATATCTCTATGGAGTATTTAGTGGGAGGTCAATCCATCCGGACGCACACATTGGGGAACGCGGTTACCCACTCACATATTGTCCTTTCAGAATTCCCTTCTTTCATCAGATTTGGCATGGAATCTCTTGTCACCTCAGACAACTTGTTAACAGACACTGTTTGTTGGTACCTCCGTCATACTATCCCGCGCTCGAACACTGCGAACTTAGTCCTAATTGGACTAGATGCATGGGGTTGCAACCTTGTGCAGTTGAAGGAAGTCTGCAAAATGGGGTACTTCAATATCCACATCCTCGACCTCCGCAGGGAAGTACCTGAATACCTGGATTTGTCATTTTACACCAATCATGACGATCATTACGCTACTGCTGTCTACAATTCCACAGCTTTCTATGTTGCTATTGGACAGTTCCGAGAGTCACCTCTACCGCATGTCGAAGTTGCTATGATGTCAGAAGAGAAGAGACGACACGCCAATCTCGTTGTGGCACTTGGTTACATGAGGACAAAGAAAAGCCAACGAGCAACCCGTCGAGGAGGATAATGGCAATAGTAGTAGCGCAGATGCATATAGTATGAATCCAAATATTCCTGCATGAAACAGTCCGCGCCCATCACACTTACCACTCTGCGTACAACGCTTCGAGGATGTCATCCCCCTTACATTGTAGTCCTCTTAGAAGTAAGTAGAATACCAGGAGGGTGTCTGTATATAATGTTTTCACTTTTTTCTAGACAGTTTTGTTATTCAGGAATCAATAAAGATGTAGAAGTCATGTTACGGAAAGTAGCTTTATCTATAATGCTGTTTTGTGAGTCCGGGATATACCAACATACGCGTGAAAGCTACGAGAATCTTTTTTTTTCTTTTTTGTGGGTAGGTGGCTGGTACCTATTCTATCAAGGTTCGATACTGACAAGGCAGTCACGAGTGTTTCCATGGGTCATGTGAATGGGTAGGGCTCGCTCGGATATGCCACTAACGGAATGCGAAGCGGTGGATTACGGACGAATTCGCCCCAGTAGTCATTGTTGATTAAGGAAACAAGCAAAGCTGACGGTTTTGCGCTCACTTTTCTCACCCTAACAGGTCTACCTCCGGAGAAGAACTTCCGCAGCAACCCGGGATTCTTTGGGATGATGTACATAGATGAAAGACAGTTGCCCCCGATTTTCAAGTCAGTCTAAGCGCTTACTTCTTCAGGGTAGAGCGAAAGTGCCCTACAACATGACTTGGGTGTACGTTTGATGGTAAATGACAAGGAGACATGCCCAGACCTACCGGCATCAAAGAATCGACGAAGAAACCTGAATTGTTCCACGATGTCTGCAGCCACAGCCTGTGCCACACCGCTAGTTTAGTGTTGTTTCTTGTGTAGATGCGTATGTGGCTCACCCGGTGTTGCCAACTTTGCAGGGCCGAGTGCCACAGGTTGCCAAATCTCGGCAGTGAAAGCCACACTTGCTTAACGTCTTTTGCGTGATTGTCGGGACTAGGGAATCACCTGCATATCTAGACCGGTAGATAGTGGCGAATCTCCAGCGGAATGAATTGGATCGGTGCGCGATTGTTTATCAGATTGATTGCAACTTACCTTTGATGAGAATACGCTCTAGAATACACATCGGGGCTGTAACGCACAAGACGGATTTAATTGGTACGATTGGGCATCAGAACAACTCCTTCAACTCGTGTTCCAACCACTGAATGGGCTCGGCTCCCAACAACGGTATCAGGTGGTAGAAAAGATTCAATTTCCCCCAGGATCCGCTTGGACCGATCACATTGCAGATGACGCCACAGAATGCAGTCAAGCCACGTATTCGAACTTGGCGGGTTACAGTCGTAGCAGCGGACTGTCCAATTTTGTCGCAAACGCCTAGCGGCGCCACAGTTGCTAGTGCCGCAATACGTAATTGGAGTCGTGGCTCCAAATAGGATTTTTCCAGTGGGATGGAAAACTGCGCCGATGTTGGATACCATGTTACGCTAAAACCGTCTCGTATTACCCACTAGAGAAAACGAGAACGACGAGTTACGATCGGGAAGCAGAGTTTTGCATCGAGGGAAATTCAACTTTGAACGTGGAACCCGATTCGTAGGTATTGTCGCGGATTGTGTGGATCTTGCTCGCATGTTCATTACTGCGACGTGAGAGAAATTAACCATGCACGCAGGTGCGATCGACTAGGTTGTTGCTCTTCTAGACGACTGATTGGAAAGCATTGTACCTGTGCTCAATCGTGGGGTCCTGCTTTTGATTCCCTGGCCAATGTTCACGCAGACACAGGTATGCCAAGAACAAACGAGAAATGCCAAAGCAGACTGCAGCTGTTTTGAGTGAGTTACTCGCGAGGCGTAGATTTAGTTAGTGTTTCGTAGAGAAACAAATGGCTCATTGCTCCTTGACTGATCATATGTGTTCCCGTGGCTGAGGCGTGAGCTGAATAGTCTTTGATTGTTTTCCCACGCGATGGGATATACTAAGGGTCATTTCCCCTGTCAATGCCTTACGTATGATACGGGTTACACCGCCATAGACAATCCTGTCGAGACAGCACATGCTGTACGCGGCCGGCAGAATACTGGATGCCAAGATGATGGGTATGCACCTGTCTCCTGATGGGTTGTCGAAGAGTACAAAAGATAATCAGCGTTGGGCTGAGAAGGAATAGATTTGATGGTTGGAGTTGTTTGTGCCATCAATGCCTATCATGTAGAGTCAGGCTAGGAAAGAGCACTTGAGGCTCCCAGCAATAGTGGCAGTTAGCTCCTGCCCTCCTGCCCTCCCGTGCCACGACCACCCGATCCTCTCGCTCCCTTTCCTTGAAGCATCCATCCGTCACCAACCTCCAAGCTCGGCATGCATCTCCTTCTGTGGCACTCTCCTCTCCTCTTTGCGGGCTCTTTGAAACTAGCGGAATAATGGTGAGGGTGGGTAGTGTGGCTGGTCCATACGCCCCACGCCTTGATTGGGAGCGGAGGAGACCGGAGGCTTGGCAACGCCTCAGTGGCGCCTGAGCACGCGATTTTAGAGGCTCCCTCTGCCGAGATATCCGGTCACGTGCCGGTGATGCGAAGATCCTGCAATGAATCGGGCATGCCCCGGACGATTCGAAGGGCATTCAGAAGGGCCAAAGAAAGAATTCCGTCACGACCGGCTGCAATACAAACGGGGAACCAATACTCGGTTACAGCGAAGCCTTGCCAGAAGCAGCGGCTGGCGGGCTGGTGACTTAGGATTCGGGCATATCCACCTTTTGGGCCAAGGCCCATGGCTCTGGATAGTTGGGTCTGCGTGGGTTTCGCTCGACCATTTTCCTCGTTTCTCGGCGGTGCGGCGCTGGGGCTGATGTGCACTTGTGGATGCGAACTTGTGGCAGTTGCTGGTGAAGCCACTCTTGATACCCTATGCCCCTGGTCAGTTGACGGCGAGAATACGGTAGGAAACCAGATGCGCCACAGGCTTGGCGCAGCTACCTTTGCTTCGCTATCTCCGCCTGCGGCTAGCCTCTTTGCGCTCGTTATATCTGCCTTGACAATGGACCCGTCATCATGGCCTTCAGGCCAAGCGTGCCCGCGACAGAGGGACGTGACGCATTGCTTGCCCAAACGTTACCCAACACTGATCCGGTGAAGCAGAGACCCCGCAATACCTCTTCTTCTCCCGTTTTATACAAGAGGACGGCTTTACAGAAGCATCTTGGATTGCATACGTATGTACATACAAACTGAACATGAGCAGAGGGCTTGGAGACGATACAGAATCGCAGACGTACCCCAACTGAAAATACCAACGCTTTGAATGCTGCACGCTATCCCAGCAATGCCAGGGTCCGTCCGCCATACACCAGTTCCACTATTCTGTGCCTTCCACCGCCCCTCCCCGCTGCTTAGTCAAGCCCGCCGATGACACTGATTGAATTTCTTCTTAGCCTGCACACCCCCAGTCTGTAATGCTTCCCCCGTGTGCCACACAATGGATGCTTCCACCTCCCCAGATGTTGATGCTCCTCAGACCGATCCAGCCCATCTCGACTCCCTCGACTCCAAAGATTCCCAAGATGTCGCCGATCAGACGTCGCCAATTAACGATGACACAGAAGATCAGCCACAGAGGTCTGCCACAGGGCCAATGCAGAAGCGAAGAAGAGTAACTCGCGCATGGTACGTCTGCGCCGCTCGCCGAACCCTCTCCGCCACCCTCCCAACGTCACATCGCTTCCTGCCCACGACTCCAAATTCCCCCCGACTGACCCTTCTCCAGCGATGAGTGCCGGCGGAAGAAGATCAAATGCGACGGCAAGCAGCCTTGCACCCACTGCACCGTCTACAGCTATGGTATGTCGTTTTCCATCTCCACAAGCCCCATGCGCTTAGCTTAGTCCCATGGTGTGGCGCAGAATGTACCTACGATCAACCATCAAACCGACGCAGAACTGCCGCACCTCAGTACATCGAAGCCCTCGAGACCCAATTGAAGCGCGCAAAGGGCATCCTGTCCCTGATTATCCCCACTCTTGATCTAAATGACGCCAGTATTGACGCCCATTTGCAAAGCGGCATTCTGCCCCAACTTCCTCCAGGCGTGTCGAGACAGCCACAGATTACCCGTGTGGCTCCAAGCCGTGACGATGGCGCAAAAGCGGAGGTGGCCGACTCGCATCTCGAATCCATGGTCCAGGCGACAGGGCAACTTGATCTGGATGAAGATGGCAACTGGGACTACCACGGCCATTCCTCTGGCTTGAGCTTCATGCGGAGAATTCAGCAAGACTTTGGCCACATAATTGGTGACAAAGCACACAGTTCACCCCTGTTTATGAAGCATCGCCTGCAAATGTTCGATTCACCGAGTTCGAACCATCTGTCGCCTGCAGACTCCACAAGTGCTAACCCACCCAGCACTGATCTACCTTCCAAGAAAGAGGCCAGGGAGTTGTGTGACAAGGCTTTGATCGATGCTGGAGCATTGCTTAGGGTTGTACATTTGCCATCTTTCTACAAATCGCTAGACCGCTTATACGAGACATCGCCCGAAAATTATACCAATGCTGAAAATAGCTTCCTGCCTCTCCTGTACGCCGTGCTAGCCTTAGGTACCTTGTTCTCTAAGAATGACTCTGAAACCGATCAGTCACACTATGAAGCCACGATTGAGGAAGGGTGAGATACTATTGGAACCCTGTATTACATGTCCATGATGCACTTCTGACTCCCACGCAGCTATAAGTATTTCCGGGCATCACGGCAACTCTTGGATATCGCAGACTGTCGCGATTTGGTCTCGCTGCAGGCCATTGTGTTCATGATACAGTTTCTTCAGAGCTCTGCAAAACTTTCCACTTGCTACTCGTACATCGGCGTCGCTCTCCGATCAGCTCTCCGCATGGGTCTCCACAGATCGTTCAATATCAATTTCACTCCTATCGAGGCGGAAACGCGCAAGCGCCTATTTTGGGTCATTTGGCGAATGGACACGTACGTGGGTGCGATGCTTGGGCTCCCCCTCTTCCTGGATGACGAGGATGTTGATCAGGACTATCCATCTGAAGTAGACGACGAATGCATAACCGAAACAGAGATACTCTCTATGCCAAAAGGCGCCATTTCAGTCATGGCGGCTGCTAATGCACATGCAAAAATCATTCAGGTACTAGCAAAGGTTTGCAAATATGTCTATCCGACAAAGGGAACGCAATCTGGTGGCAAGTACTCTGTTACATACTCAGTAAGCTATTCGAAAATTCGAGAGATTGAACAGGACATGCAGAGCTGGCTAGACGAGCTGCCAATGGCATTGAGGCCCGGCGGTGAAGCCCCTCCTATCATCATTCGGTGAGCAAGGATTTCCTCGTACAATTATCGCAAGGCTAATGTGTGTAGGGTACAACAACTTCTACGGATGGCCTTTGCGCATGCTCAACTGCTGCTCTATCGACCATTCTTGCATTATGTTTCTCAGTCCAACAGAGACAAGTCGTCTGTCGATCAACGAGCATTTGCATGCGCCTCTGCCTGTGTCAGTGTCTCTCGCAACATCATCCATATCATGACCGAAATGAAGAGGAAAGATCTTCTGATCGGTGCATACTGGTTCTCCATGTATACAACATTTTTCGCCATCATGACTCTGCTCTACTTTGTCTTGGAGCATCCGGATAGTCCCACCAGCCATGAATTGTTTAAAGATGCCATGGAAGGCAAGCAGCTGCTGGATGATTTTGCAAAGCGTAGTCTAGCAGCCGACAGGTGCTCATCGACGCTCAAGGTAAGCATATATGTTCTCTGTTTTTTCGTTGCTCTTGCTCATCTAGTGACAGGCCATTTTTGACAAACTACCCGAGTCAATCACACAACCTAGTGAGAGTGCCGAGAGCAAGAAGCGTCGACAAGAAAGCCTACCGCAGTCCATGCAAACCCGCCCTCATCTGCTCAAGCATGACTCTGACTCTGATTTTATTGCAACGAGTCCGCGACGTGCTCAAACCTTCCCGGAAAGCACCGCTGGCACAAAGCGAACGGCATTTCCCTTATCGCAATCTCATTTGGCAAATCTCGGCGTGGATCCGGCCTACATCTCTCCTTCACAGTCGAGCTCGGATCTCTTCGAGGCGACACCCAGTCTTACACCTACTTCCGTGACCGCCAGTAGTTTAAGCAGTTATAGCATGGCTGCAGGTCCTAACCAGCCTCCAAGGCCAGGCCGACATTTTTCTGGCACGCCTCTATCGCATAGTTACACTGATCACTCTGGCCTTAGTGTCCCCTTGTCCGACATGAATACCATGATGTTCCCCACGGCTGACCCGATGCAATATCCGAATCAGGCAATGACGACTTTCGAAGATACTCACCCACAAACTTTTGTTTACAAGCATGCCCTGCCAAATGTGACACAGCTTCCCTACCATCACGCTTCTGGCGTCGACATCAAATCTGCTCCCGCGCCATATGGTGCCATGGGCAACGTTCCCATAGGACCGCGACGAGCCGATAGCGAGGTACAGCTACTGGGACCTATGCCTATGTATTTGATGCAGGGAGCTCAGCAGCGAGGTTTTCACCCATCACCCGGTCTCCATTCCACGCCAATACCGAACCAAGAAGGGGGCAACCTGAGTTTCGACGAGCTTTTCAGTGGAGAAGAATGGGCTCAGACTTTCATGGACCAGGGCCTTGGTCTCAGTGGTAACGCAAACGCTGCTGTTTCTGGTCCCAACTACCCTAGAAACCCCCCATACGGCATGGGAGGCTGGCAATGAAAGACTGAAGATGCAGCAAACAATTGTGGACGACCGAGAGGAAGATGTCCAAAGGAGAAAGAAAAGATCACAATGATCTACATACAGCGGCGGCTGTTCCCCAAGTCAAAGATTCTTAGCGAAGATTTGCTTCCACCCGTCAGCCACAGACACGCGACAACAAACTGACATTAGCGACATTTGTTTTGTATTAGACTAATTATTCAACGATATTAGCAGAAAAAGCGTCTCTCGCACGGAATTGGAATTGTTCGGACACAATAAAAAACGGATGATACTTCGCGGATTCGCATTGCATCAGGCCAGGCTGGCTCCAAGGCAGCGAGAGCGGGATCTCCTCGCAAATACACACTTCCTTTCCCTTTTCGATTCGGGATACCCACAAATCTTGTTCCATTTACTTGTATTGGCGTTTTCCTTGGTCCTTGTCATCGTCTTGTTTATGTCGTATTGGAATTTGCATGGAGCCGCAGCGTGTTGTTGTTTCATGCTGCCTACGAGGAATGATACCAATGTCAGAGCATTTACGTTTCTCGTTTGTTTCATAGTTCAGTAGTTTCGGTTATTTCGGGATCATTAGACGGCGGCCTGGGTGCATTCAACGAGCATTGTTCTTGACCGCGGCTACAAAAAGGACATCTAGCACGGGGAGAAACAAAAACCAAGGCGCGGAATTTCATGCCATATGTATGTATCTTATTTTAGTTTATTTAATTGATCTATTCACAAAATGTGTATTTGCTGCTGCAATTCCTTTCTCATATTCTGATGTTTTAAAAAAGCCAAGCCAGTATAAACATGAGAAATATTGGTAAAAAAACTCGTAGGATGATGGTCTTTTTATTTGGCGGTTGTGTACTTTACCCCTTTTCGTTCATTGTGCTAAAGGGTGAATTGGGGAACACTTTGGCAACAAAGAGCAGATAGACAGGACGTCAATTTAAAGCCCAGCTAATTTCGAAAACGGAAACCCTGTACCGTGGCACCATGGCTGTGCACATGTAACCCTTTTAAATAAGAGGGTGGCGAGGTTCCGCTCCGCTGCGTTGTGGCGTGTGGCTTTAGCAAGAGAAGGTGCGTGCGGTGAGGGTGGTCGACTTTCCGCCCGCTAACCTTGGTTGGGATGATGAGTCAGCGCCCTTCTACTTTTTAGCCCTTTTCGTGCTTTCTCCGCCACCGCCCTCTGGAATATTCGTAACTTTAAACGGCGGTACGAGAGAGGATAAGAAGAGGGGTAGTCTGTTCAAAAATTTCTTTCTTTTCCCAGTTTTCTTGTGGTTCGTTTCTGAGAAATTAACTGGGTGAATCTCTTTTTTTTTTCTGTTGCAGGTTTTCGAGCCTTTTGCGGTGGTGCGCTAGCTAGCTTCAAGGCGGGAAAGCTGAGAGCCCCGTTGTTCCTGACGTCCAAACGACAACTCCTTCCGCATAAAAGAGAAACGACCACGAAACTGAAGAAAGAGTGACGTAATTGGAAGTTCATAAGAGGAAAGAAAGAACGGAGACAGCACCGCAGTGGAATAAATTAAAAAAGAAAGAGCTATACGTGTTCTAGTCCGCTCTTCACTCTCGCGCACTTACCCTAATCACGCACACTCACTCGCGAAAATTCCACCCAAACACGTCTTCCGAAGCGCGGTGACCCAAGCGCGGAAGGGAATCATGGCTCGAGGCGGGCGTCGCGAGATGACCCGTGAATCACAGGTCTCGAGGAAGGTGAGCTGGTTGTTGAGGCATGGGGCTGAGTCGGAGGGGTTGAAATTGGGCAAGGGAGGGTATGTTGGGGTTGCCGATGCTGTAAGTTTTTTATTTGCTCTGTTCGTTAGAATTTCGAATGGGCTTTGGGGTTAATGCTGTGTCCTGCTTGCCGTAACTCGGTGCAGGAATGATGCGGAATTTGCAAGAAGCAGGATATCAGCAAGAAAAGACTACCATCAGGGAAACACCAATACTAATGGCCATTCTTCTAGCTCAATACAAAAGCTTTGAAATCAATCAAAGTCACGTTCCCCGAACTAAAACAAGTCGTGGCGGAAAACGACAAACAACGCTTCTCCATGATCCCAGTATCGAAAGCCGCCACCTCTGCATCATCAGCAGAGCAAGGAGAAACAACTGCAGAAGCGGAGACATCACAAGAAGATCTCGCCTCCATCCCCGAATCTGCAGACCCAGCAGACTACCTGATCCGCGCCAACCAAGGTCACTCCATCAAAGTGGACACGGAAGGCCTTCTCACACCGCTGACTCTCAACCCTTCCTCATCATCTCCACCCATTCCCGAAACTGTCGTCCACGGTACGGACGCGCGCGCCTGGAACCTGATTCTGAAGAGCGGAGGGATGCGCAAAATGGGTCGGACACATATGCACTTTGCTTCAGGACTCCCAGCCGGATTCAAAACCATCGATTCTTCCTCCGCTGACACGCAAGATGCACCGCCTGTGATCTCCGGGATGCGGAACTCGTCCTCGATTCTTATTTACGTCGACATCAAAAAGGCCCTCGAAGCGGGAATTAAGTGGTTCGTCAGCGAAAACGGGGTCATTCTTACTGCAGGGAACGAGGAGGGGTTGCTTGGATGTGAGTTCTTTGAGCGGGTAGAATTACGAAAGAAGGACGGTGGCAAGGTGCTTATGAAGGATGGGGTGTTGCCGGAGGGCACAGTTGTGGATGTTGAGGCTTGGGAGAAGGAAGTTGCGGAGACGGGGAGAGGGAAGGGAAAGAGAGGTGGACGGGGTGGTGGGAGGGGAAGGGGCGATCGAGGTGGGAAGGCGAGGGCCAACGATGATTCTACAGACTTGATGGCTGGTGTTTGAGTTCAAATTCATGATTATGGGCTACATATAATTATCATAAAAGGCAATGTATCTTTGCGACCTTTCAGCTTGCACATGCTCATGCCATGGGTAGAGCAAGACCCCGAAGCGGTTGATAATCTTGACATTTCCCATAGCAAGTTTCAACACGTTTGGATCTGTTGGATTTCCCCTAAAAAAATGATCTATACTCCGCGGCGTCCACGTTATTAAGAGCAGCATCATTTCATGTGCGCCATTCAGCAATTGGCGCAGTCGGTCTCTGAAACCCTCCGTCGGCTTAGACTAGCGTCGGCTTTTGCTCACACCAAAACCGCCCGTTCCCGACATCTCTTGTTCCGTGCTGCAGCAACCACCAATCCATCGCAAGCAACGAACGAAGCTGACTTTCCGTTGTATATCAATTGTTATCGTCAGCGGGCCGCATAGAATCGATACATGTATGCACCTGCCAGCGCAACCGACCGACACGCAGACAGGCTTATCGGCCCGGAGATGCCTTCCCAGTTCCAGCAGAGGATGCCGCAACTACTTGACCGCTCCCTTCTCAATCCTGAAATATGCGTGGACCTAGCCATGAATGTGCGGCTCTACCAAGATCGGCGTGTGCCGTCTCACTAGTCGACGCCAATTTTCGATGCCAAAAATGAGGGATCACACGTGATACACCCCAGACTTCCAGTCTTCATTTCTCCATGCCGAGTTCTGAACCCGGGGTTTGGGTGGGGACTTGCGGCTCTGCACTGATTAGTTGGCATAGGTCGGGAAGCCGTCCCAACGATTCATTGCTCTCCAGACGGGACGTCAACCAATGATACGACCTCCCATGACACGTCAGTTCGTTCCTTTACAAACGGTCCCATCACTTCCCATCCTCGGTGTTTGCATTTTACCTTGCTTGCTGTGGAGTCCCCGCATTAGCGCTCGTGCGGCTTACTGCTTCCAGTAGCGGCCCCGGAAAAAGGCGTGACGTACCGGCGAGGGAAAACGACAAAATTCAGCAACTAGGCGACCCGCTTCTCCACACTGGGCATCAAACGTACTGCAACAGTATCATCGTGCGTCCTATAGCCGGAGAAGAAAATCATGGACTGGACATGGATGCCGAGCCGAGAGATCTACCCTTTTTTCCCGGGCTAGATTGGAGTGCAGCATGTGCATATGAATCGCTCAACACTTCCTTCATCCTCTTTCCTCTTTCCTCTTCCTCCCTCTTCTCATCTGAAGCTCCTTCGAAGTGAATAGTCCTTCGAAAGAAAAAAGCTCACGATGGCTTCTTCCCTTGACATCAAGGATCCGGACGCGCACACCACCACCGAACATGTCAAAGGTGGAGGTCTTGCCAGCACCATGGACCCAGAGCGTCGGCGGCAGGTGGAGAAGAAGCTCAAGCGGAAGCTGGACTTGCGGTGTTCCTATTTCGTTCTGATTTACATTATGAATTACTTGGATCGCAACAACATTGCCTCTGCGCGATTGGGTGGCTTGGAGGACGATTTGGGGCTCACTCCCGTGCAGTATTCGACGTGTCTGTCTATTTGTAAGTTCTCGGTCTCTAGGGGAGGAGGGTATATCTGCTGGAAGTACAGATTGCTAACGGAATTATAGTATACGTGGGCTACATCCTTATGCAAGTGCCTTCTAATATGATAATAAATCGAATCGATCGACCGTCGTTTTACATCGCTGCTGCGATGACTCTCTGGGGCATGATCTCGACCCTCTCCGGTAACGTGAACAGCTTCGGCGGCATGGTCGCCATTCGCTTCTGCATCGGCTTCGTGGAAGCCGCATTCCTCCCCGGCGCTCTCCTCATTCTTTCCAAATGGTACACGCGCCGCGAGCTCACGACGCGCAACGCCATCCTCTTCTGCGGTAATCTCATCTCCAACGCCTTCTCCTCGCTCGTCGGTGCCGCAGTCCTCGGGAACATGGAAGGAGTCCTGGGTCACCGCGCCTGGCGCTGGCTGTACTGGATCGAAGGCGCGGCCACCATGTTCATCGCCCTCCTCGCTATGTGGATCCTCCCAGACCTTCCGCACAACAGCAAAGGATTCACCGAGGAAGAACGCGCCGTGGCCGTGCTCCGCATGACTGAAGACGTAGGCGAAGCCGACGCCGATTCGGAAACCCAATCCCCCTTTACAGGCCTCATCATGGCGGTCAAAGACAGCAAAATCTACGTTATGATGATCACCTTCACCGCCTACGTGATTGGCCTCAGCTTCAACGCCTTCTTCCCAACCCTCACCGCAACCCTCGGCTTCCCACGCATCCCCACGCTCCTCATGTCCGCGCCTCCATGGGCCTTCTCCTGCCTCGTCTCCCTCGCAAACGCCTGGCACGCCGACAAAACCGAAGAACGCTTCTGGCACATTGTCGGCCCCATCTTTGGCGGCATAGTCGGATTCATCATCAGCATGTGCACCGAGAACGTCGCGGCCCGGTACGTCGCGCTCTTCCTGCAAGCCTCGTCCTACGCGGGCTTCATCGTCTTCTACTCGTGGATCTCGTCGTCGTTCCCCCGCCCGCCCGCGAAGCGCGCCGTCGCCATCGCCATGGTCAACGCCTTCTCGCAGCTCGGCAACATCGCGGGGTCGTATGTCTGGGGCATGAAGGACAATGGGTACCGCAAAAGCTACGGCGTCGTCACGGCCATGTTTGGCGTCACGGTTGTGGGGTGCTACATCTTCCGCGTCATCTTGCAGCGCTTGAATAAGAAGATCGAGGCGGGCGAGGAGGCGTGGGTCGTGAATGGCGATGTTGCGGCTAGGACGGCGGAGGACGAGGGCGTGTCGGTGGAGGAAGGGATTAGGTTGCAGAGGGGGTTTAGGTATTTGGTTTAGGTCGTGTACGAAGCGATGTTTGTGTTTGGAGAGGGAGGATGCGTCCTGGTCACTGCCTGGAGTGTTTGACACAGTATCATCCATAGAGATTAACGAACTTTTTATTTTCGATTATTTTGCGGTCGTGTTTGGCTCGAATCACTTCACATGCCGACGGGATAGAAGTTTGCTCTTTGTCTCAATACACCTGTATGATCACTTCACTGTCTAATAATATGATCGATTATCCAGACAGACAATCTCAGACGAACATGGCAAGTGTACAAAAGAAGAAGATTGCTGGAAATAGCACTGGAGATCATGCTATTGTATAATCATTTCCACACACTTTTAAAAGAAGTATCCACCTCTCCGTCCCTCTATTTGAAAGCATAGCCCAACAAGCAAAATACTGTACAAGAATACAGTACAAGAAAAAGGGGGTATATAAGAAAAAAACGTTCGAGATGGAAAAAAAAAAAAAAAGAAAAATGCCGTAATGTCGTCTGACTCTTCCCTTTCCCCTCCACAGTCCACAAAGAGAAAAAAACGCCAGCATCAAACCCAGTGTCCCTGTACCCCTATACACTCGAAGACGCCTATCATCACCAACTACAATCAGCCTCCCTCCCTTACACCATCACTACAGCTCCCCCAAACTTTCTACACCTATGCATACCCATACGTCGGCGGCATCCCTCCATTCTGCTGCTGTTGCTGCTGCTGCTGCTCCACCGCCATCCTCTCCCTCCTTTCCTGCACGCGCAGATTCGCCTCCTTGGCGAGCTGGGCCTTGCGCCTGGTGCGCCGGTTCTGGGCGCGCACGATGAGGGCGATGAGCAGGGCGAGCACCAGGGTGCTGGCGAGCGAGATGCCGACGATGACGCCCGTGCCGATTTGGATGGTTTTTCGGGCGCGGTCGGCGTCCTCGTCGGTGTAGGTGTAGGTCATTTTGTGTTGTTAGGGGTGTGGTGGGAGGGAGTGAGGTTGGTGTTTTGTGTAGAGTGTACTCGTAGTCTGGTGTAGATGGAAAAACGACTGAATGGTCTTGGCCTCGACAAAGGTTATTCGTTTGTTGTATACCTATACATAAGCATAGACAGCGTATGCGTGTATATATAGGTAGTTCGGTCAGACCAGACGTACGTTCCCAAACGGCCCCCGCACGCGCCGCTCCCCTGCGTGCGAGAGACAGGAACCCGGGGTTCCGCTGCGCCTCGTTCATAGAGAAGGTGCGTTTCTTGGCCCCCCCTTTCCTTTCTTCCAAGAAACTACGTCAGGCGCACCTGTCCTATCGGAATGGGTTCAGTTCAGGCCCCCCGTTTGCCCGATCGTGGCGGAGCCGTTTATCTTGATCTTTTTTCTAGGCCGTGAAACGTCCTCCTTTTTTGGCTGACGGATCTCTCGTTTTGTTTCAGCGGCTGCGTGCCTTGTCTAGGCGCCAATGTTGGTTGTTGGGGGGAAGGTGGTGTGATTGGATGTCGTATTTTTCCATTTCGAGGGTCGTTCTTTCTTTGCATGACGGTTTGGGGGTTGGTGCGCTGCTGAATTGATCTTTCTCCCTCAAGTTGACGACATGTTCCCGCCAGGCCCATGCGACGATAACCCCATCGACGTGACATTTGTGGGGTTCGTTTGGAACACGGGCGTAGCTGCATTAGGATCGCTGGTCGTATATACAGGTGGAGGTCCATAGACCGCACCGCCATTGTTGTACCCAAAACCACCACCACTCGCGACTGGTTGACCGACGCCGAACTGCCTCGCTCGCAGATCTTCAGCGACCTTGAGCCCGCGGAGTTGCCGTCTGCGCGCGTGGCAGATCATCCAGACGGAGAAGGAGATCATGAGGAGGGCGCCCACGCCGAAAATGGACCCTATGATGGCGCCGGTGCGGTTGAAGTCGCGCTCGTTTTTTTCGACCACGTCGTCGAAGGAATTGCGAGCTGCTAGAACTAGGGTTGTGAAAGCGGGCATGTTGTTGGGGAATTCTGGTTGGATGGGTTGAAAGTTCAGTTGTGTTGGTAGAGAATTTGGGTGGTGTTAGTGCGGTGGTCGTGGGAAAGGAGAGAAGTATTTATTTGAGAACCCAGCTCAGAGCCTCATACACTCCCTGCGCGAGAAAAAAAGGATTCGCGCTGGAAAATGACGCTGGACGGGTGACGACGAGCGCTTAGCAAAGTAAAGCAATGTGGCGGTGCCCTGATATCTTATTCAAGTCCGTGACCCTATGACAAGCAGGGATTGTTTGGTGGTCGGTGATTGCGCGCCGTAGGGCTGCAGTGCATTGCCTCGACGACATGTCCTGAACAACTGCCCTGCTTCAACCTAATATGGTCACCGGATGCAAATTCCCTCATCTTCACGTGAACCATAAGGCAGGATGTTTTATGCGGCGTACACATAACGGGAAACTTCTTTTGGTTTTTCACACCGGCGGCATGTTTTCGTTGTGGCGCAAAGTGCACTCGATTGTCTCTCGTACAACCATAAATCCCATTTCTGAATATGGTTGCTGTCGCACGAGAGCTGTTTCAGGTCGTGCATCTTACATATGTATGTTCAAGGAGAGATGGTTTAGAGACATCTATTAGTGAAATCGAAGATGGAATTGGATAGCAGCGAGGTCGCCTGTATTGTGAGCTTTTGCAAGGACGCGGAGAAGTCGTTGGATCTTGACTTGGAATTTTGATACATGTATCCTATCCTACACAGCCATTGCACCGATTCACTTGCTGAGACACTAGGGCGTACCGCAACATCCTCTTACTTTTCCAGACGAAACCAGCAATCCCGTTACTCCTATGAATTCTTCACTTTTCGTTCATACTGTACGTTATCAGAACACCCGGGGAGCTCTTTCCCTCACATGACCCTCGAACCTTCCTCCACTTCACATAACAGCGCACCTGCATCCCCCACCAGCACGCTTCTTGCCCCCGCACTCCTCCACTCCCTCGACCATCCTCCTCCTCTCCTCACTCAACTCCCTCACCCCCGTAGCACGCCCAAACGGGCCGTCCCTGACGTGGAAAGGCTGCAGCTTGCCTTTCTTGCGCTCCATATCGTCTCTTCCGGGGGTGCGGAAGACGCTGCGGTAGGGCGGGGTCGTGATCGTGGCATGAGCGTGCTCGGTCTGCGTCGTACTGGTTTGTGCGGGTCGCTTGGGGGTTGGGGAGATGTCGGGATGCTGGTTACGACGGATTGCGTTTGAGCGGGAAAGTTGGTTTTGCTTTGGTGGGGAGTTGATGAAGCTTACTCTACGACGTGGATACTTGATTTGCTGACCGTCTTGTGACTGCTCATGCTGCTGCTTGACTGGGGGGATGGCGAAATCTTTCGAAACCGGCTGGTGGCCGAATGGATCATCTGGAGGGAGTGACTTGAACGGTCCAGGGTTTTTACGCGCATTTTCGTCATTTTCGATCATTCCAGCTTCGGGTTTGTGCTTCAGGACCGGCTCTGCTGACTTCTTTTGCAACTATTAGCATTAAGGAGCTTTGTCGAGGTTCGAATTTTCCGCTTTCAACGACGCCTATACCTCTTGTGCTGCCTTTGCTGAGCTATTGGATCGCATAGAGCCGTGGAAGTACTCTATTCGTCCTTTCTGCCATGTACGCGGCGTGAGCTCACGATGCTTCTTCTGCAAGGGACCGGTAGGCGAGACGGTCTCGTCATTGAACACCGGCTGTTTGCCTTTGGTCGGGGTCGTGATGCGGGCAGAATTCGAGAATTGCGCTCCTCTCTTCTTTCCAATGCTAGTGACAGGCTGCGGGATGCGAGAAATGGGTGTCGCGGTTGGGGCAGCGGGACTTGGGCGCGGCGCAGGTAGCGGGGTGTCTTGATGGCCCGCGTCGAAAGAGTCGTGGAGGGTAGTCGAGCCATCTCCAACATCCAAGGATTGATCATTGGATTTGGATGTTGGGGTTGCGCCTTGTTTCAGTCGATCCGGCGATGGTGTAACGCGACGAATGGTAGAACGCTCGCTGTAACTGCTCTGGGGACGGACAGGAGAGCACGCCGACGAGGTTGCAGGAGGATGAACGGCCTGCGGAAGCATCTCGACAGCTTGCGTAAACTGAATATCAGTGCGGTAGGCAAGAAAAAAGAAGTGGCGAGAGGCAAAACGCTTGTGGGTGGATTGTCTTGGGTTGAACGGAGTCGCGGTTTGTCTGAAGGTGGTCAAGCAAACGAGGTGGTGCTAGTCTCGTCGGAGTGAGTGAGAGGCCTTCGTTAACACACCGATAGAGCGCGGGCGGTCTGGCCCGAGTTGGGATGGAGAATTGACATGGTATCGTTCAGTGCTGTCCAGACGGTTCTGTACTACCCACAGCAAGCCCTGACTGCAGTCTTTTGACACTGTTAGAAGTCCTTTTGATGTAACCACTACATTGCATCGATCAGGTCTGCATACTACCAATATCCATTCAGTATTTTCGTACTCACTGGCTTCTGCGCGTTGTGGTGATCGCACCATTCGATCTTGAGCCGCGATAGATCAGTCTTTGTTGACGAGATAGGATGCTCAGTCGACGAGAGCCGTCAAGGGAAAGTTCAAACTAAAGACAGCCAACAATACCGTGCACAGATGGACATTTACATACCCAAATGAGAAACGATAATTGGAAGTGAAGACCTCACCAGAAAGAAAGCGGACACTTGTTATAGTAATTTTGACATTTTCTCTTTATACATGATCGATCCCCTCAGGAGCTTTCTTTCAAAATATGTTCTCTTTTCTTTTATACAAGTCGCCAATTGAATAAGGTGCACAAAAAACCGGCTGCGGCTGATTGTCCCCTGTTCTTCCTGTCATGCAGACACACATCTCTCTAATCGTACAACAAAGTAGACCAGAACATCCGCCAAAATTATAATACACATAGATGCTGAATGGAAAGAGGGGACGAAGTAGGAGAAGTACGTGATGGTGACGGGATTTTTCCTAGGAGTAGCCTCTAAATAGAACGCAAAAATATAATACAAACACATAATACAAAGTGCATACCCTATGCCTGCGTGCTCAACTAAGCCGGCGACTTGATCGGCGCACCATCGTCTGTACGTTCCACCGCGTCGTCATCGGTCCTATCTGGGGATAGGCCATGATTGGTGGAACCCTGTTCTTCGGTGCTCCCTTCTACTGATTCATCGTTCATAAGGACATCTGTCAAAAACGGGTTTTGGATATCCTCGTTTTGCAGTTGTGAGCTAGAGGACTCGTTCTCGTGCGCAATGTCCGAGGAAGAGTCGGTATTAGACTCAGACGGGTCACCAAACTGGGCTCGCCTCCTGATAGCTCGGGCGCTGTTTGGGTTTCTGCCCTTTTCGAGGTTTCGAGGAGTTAGATTCGCATGTGCGGTAGCGTCTGGAGAACTGGTGTTGACCATAGAACTATTGTCGCTCTCGGAGGCTCCAGGGCGTTTATGGACCCTCGTTGTCCACGATCTGTTTACCCGCGTGGCTTCTGTGAACCTCTGAGCAAGCGTAAATGTCCTGTTGATGTAATGTGTCAAGGGGGTATCATCCTTGATCTTGTCGAAATCTAACGGGCCACCCAGCAGTTTCTGGTTTAAGAATGTGGATACTTCGGTGCCTTTACTGGATAGTTTGCCTCCCTGCGCAGTGGTGACTCCTACGTCCATTCCGTCATACACGATCGATACGCTCTGTCGGGATCGAACGCCTGCGTAAATGTACTGAACGGTCTTCATGTCTTGCGTGTGGGATTCGTAGCCAGGGATTGTCCACGCTGGAATCTCCAAGTCAAGGTTTGGCGCTGTTAATTTGTATCCGTTGTCGATAGTGCGGTATATTTCTTTTACACAGGCCATTGCATTGGGGTTTTCAGTGACTGTCGACAAACCTAACTTATTGCCGAGCATAAACCGTATGTCCACGACTTCGTCAGGGAGAAGGACATCGTGGACATACGTGTTATAGTGGAGTCCAAAATCACGAAGGGCGTATCTGCCGTCATCAGCGTAACGAAATTGAAGTCGCAACTCTGGAAACCGCTGCCCCTTTTTGAAACCCGGCTGGTTGGGTGCCGCGACGAAATTAAAATTCAGGATCGGCGGGCGTAGACGGGAATTGGGAAGCATATCTCCATCAGCAAGAAGTTTCGGGAGTCCTGGAGCCGTCTGAAGAAGTTGTCGGGATCGATATCCGTGTTCCGTCTCTGCTTCGAGCTGGGGAAATAGAACGTGGCCATAACTGGCCTTGAGGTACTGCTCAGGGGCAGAAGCCCATCCTACGGAAGACTCCACCAATGTGTCCAAAGGAGGTGGCTTAGTTAACTCCAGAAATGTCGACAAATGAGCTTTGACATCATTGGTTCCTCGAACCGAATCTACATTTCTTGCTGAATCATTGTGCTCTCCAGGCGTCGTCTGCGGAACTGTCCATCGTCCTAGTTTCTGTTTGCGCCAGTGGAAGTTCAGCGCGCGAGGTTCGAAGTGAGCAGGGACAAGCTGGCTTTTAGCATTACGTCTTGATTCATCCAAACTCTGATTAGCCAATGCATCCAAGGGGAGCATTTTCAATATGCATTGCTCGGCTTCAGCAATCGCCCTTTTGCCGAGGCCGAGTATTGATAATGTATTCCCAGCCTTTACTTGAATGGAAACCTCCGTCATCCCCGAGATAGTTTTCAAAGCGGTTTCGGGGAAATACTGCTCGATCCCTTCAGACTCATTATAACCCGAGAGGTACGGTATCCACTCTTTGAAGTCGAAGCGTTTTGTTTCAGTCTCGTGAAGCAGTTTTTCAATATCGTCCGCCGCATATTCAGCCGTAGTTTTGTCTGCGGTGATTCTTATCACGTTTTCATCAGTTTGAATCCTCGCTCTTCTGGACGTTCCTACTCGGTCGATGGGCGTAGGGGAAGCTGTCCTTGTTAGTGTTTTCCATGCGTCCAATGAGTAGCATACATACATCCTGATTGGAGCAACGTGAGCTGCCATGGTTTCAATATAAGCTCTATCTCGCCGGGGGCTTCAATTTCTTCCAAGAGCACCAACTTCCAGACATCGCGCAAAATCTGATCGACCAAAGTTTGTTTGGTGATACCATTTCGCTTTTGGCGTTTCCGCTGAATTGAGTGTAGACTTGGTAATCGTTGAGAAATTGCGGTGGTCCCCGGGTGCCAGTCTGATCGCTCCACTGGTCGCTTTGCATCATCTCGTAATTGCTTTAGCCTTTCAAGCACCTGGCCTGCCACCTCCCTTTGTTCCACACCCTTCGCGGTAGAGTAGTAATGTGATAGCTGCTTGCCGGTGAACCCTTTGACCAATTTTTCGTAAAGCCGACTGAACGTCTTTTGATCAACATACTGCGCCTCATCGACGTGTTCTTCAACATCAATCTTGGGTCGCAGACTGTCGAGCTGTTTGGCGATTTCCTCCAGGGAGAGGGGTTTGGCCTCGTTTTGCAAAGAAGCAATGAGATCAATGGTCTCGGGAGAGGAGATTGGTACGGCATCAGGCTTCGGTGTGTCTTCTGCGACTTCTGGTGTAGCATCCTCCACGTCTTTTATGACGAGGATTTCGGCATCATCGCCCAACGTTTTCACGCCTGCACCCAAGCGTGCAGTGGTTGCATGCCTGCGCGCCTTTCTCCTGGGCTTCTCTTGTCTGGCTCCGTACCTGATCAGGTTCGGTAGCTGCGTAGGTCCCGTCTCGTCTTCATCGCGGCGACGGACGGAGGTGGAGAAAGCGGCGCAAGAATGGCGAGAAAGAACGTCGAGTTGCGGCCGGGCAATATGCAGTTCACATCGGAAGCATACAAATGCGCTAGAAGCGCGAGCTGCAATCATAAGGAGAGTCACGAAATGGAAATTAGGGATGAGATGGACAGGGAGAGACGTGAGGTAGCGGTTTAGCAAATGCTTCGAACTTTCTTCACCGCCTGCAGCCCTACGACGTGGGATTCTGCCAGCGCCAACTCACGTGATGCGCGCGTGCACCCATTTCCATCTCTATGTAATGACCGTTGATAATAGAGCATTTATTATTTTATGAATGATAATACATTGCATTACACGGGAAAGACTAGATGGGCAGGCGCCAGCTGCGCAAGTTTTCTCTCACTTCGAACTCATCCACCTCGTGGTGCGGACGATGACGTTTCCGCTCCGCCTCCGCTTTCATCTGATGTGCCTGCTGCTCTAAACTGCCTCTCCCACGTACACTAGATGCACTTGAAGGAGCATCGCCAGGCCGGAGTGTTTCGTGTGACTTGCGCTGTCTCATGGCATTTGCCTGCGAATGTCTCGACTCACTCCCACTCAGAGACTCACTGCTGTCTCCCGCTGCGAATCGAATTCGATCTGGCTTGGTGACATTTACGTCATAAGGCTTCTCCCTGTCCCCCCAACCATCTCCACCAGCAAATATATCTTCGATACATTCATCTGCTTTGAGTTCTCCTGGCTGGGCGGTCCAGTAGGCTGCGAGGGTTCGTCGGTACATGTCCTGTAGTTCACCCGCTTCGCGCGAACCTACACTGAGAGATGGCGTGGCTGCGGCAAGTTAGTTTAGATCTGGGCTTGTGTGATCGCTTGGGCCATACATCCAGGTCCCTCCGTATCTCCTTGTTCTCCAGACACAATGCCCGCTATCCCGCTAAACACTTGTGCCGTCTTCAACGGAGGTGCGACGAAGTTCTTGTCTCCTTCAATCTGCCTCAAGTATATAGATAGCTTGAGGGTGCTGTTGATCTTGCTGTCCTGCATCAAGTACCGCCTTGTAATGCCAGGCTCTTCCACGCTTGCGGCATTCAACTCGCTCTGCTCGACGTACTCGGCGAGGTTGATCTTCACATTTCCCAATGAGATGCGCTCGCCCCGACCACCACCTGAATACTCTTGTAAAACCTCGAGCTCAATGGGGGTCTCTTGTAACATTCCATGTTTGTCGACGGTCATGCGCACCGGTAGCTTGACCTCGTAATCGTAGAAGACCTTGTGGTCCCGTATGGGCCGACTTTCGGTGCGGCCACGGTGTTCGGCGGCGGTGGAATGTGGGAGATGCCATTTTATGAAGGAGTTGCCGGACACCAGCGGTACATTGTTGAGGTCGATGATCTGGCCAGTCTCAGCATGTTTGCGATGCTCTAGAGGAGTCTGAGGCGCTCACTTTCAACTGCAATTCGAATTTGGGCTGCGGAGAAGGATGGGTCAGCCGTCAAGTCCGGAGTAAGTGTAGATGGGTGTGAGCAGGCATGCTTACTCGTCGAGTCTTTGGGACTGTGACAGTGAGTGTATGCGCCGCAAATGCGACAGAGCGCTTGATAGACATTCCTCACCAAAGGCTTGCATGGTGGGCAGGAGGCTAGCGCTGTGTCAGATATAAAGTTTCCCAAGGCGAGGTTCGCTGCTGATGTGATGGTGGGCGTTGTTGTTTGGCGTGGCACGTTGACGTGGGTATGTTGCACGAGGCAGGGACGGTAGGATTATCCGAAAGCATCCAGGCCCTCGGATTCGTCACTAGCCTCATCACGTCCGCGTTCATGCATGCAACCCTCCGCCTTAATCCTCAACACTTAAGTCATGCCTCCTGATGCGGATAGCATTGCGGACTGTGTCCTCGAAACCTTTGATAAGCTACCCCAGAAGCGAAAGCCCCGCATCCGAGACGACGGAGCGAGAGAATGGGTGCCTCTGGCCGGAATCGTGCTCGCTAAAGGTACGGTGATGCTGCTGTTCCCAGACATTTTTGGGTGTGCTGGAAAGCTGATACTCATGATTCAGAGAAGGTGACCGTTTGTCGTGTGTATCTTTGGGGTGAGTGCATCTGCATGTGTTTTCCATAATGGTAGCCTTAGCTTGGATGACCTGGGACCGTCTCTACGAACCCCATCGAGTTATGGTGTGTCAAATATGGATCAATCGATAACCCTTCACTCCACTCTTGATTAGAAAATAGAGCAAGAAAAGAGAATGGGAAGGAAAGGAGAAAGACGGAAGAATCGAAACCTCACAAACTCTTCTAACATCCTATCAGAACCGGCATGAAATGCCTGCCCTCCACCAAACTCCCCCTTGCCACCGGATGCGTCCTACACGACTGGCACGCCGAAATTCTCGCCATTCGAGCCTTCAATAGGTTTCTCCTGGACCAACTCGAACAACTCCTCATCTCTCCCTCCCCCTCTTCTGATTTCATTCGACGAAGGCGTCCTGATGAACTCATCACCACCACCAACAGTGAAGCCTCACCGGAGCATCAACCCCCCTTTACCATCAAAGAAGACGTCCAGATCTACATGTACTGCTCCGAAGCGCCCTGTGGAGATGCCAGCATGGAACTCATCATGGACTTGCAAGAAGACGCAACCCCCTGGACGAGTCCGGCTCCAGTGATATCTTCCGCCACTCCGACCACCTCTCCTTCACCACCCTCGACCTCCAACTCAGTCCTAACATCAGGCCTCCGCGGCCGCTCCCACTTCTCGCACCTCGGCAACCTCCGCTACAAACCCTCGCGCCCAGACGCACCTCCTACGACTTCTAAGTCCTGCACTGACAAACTGACCCTTACCCAAGCAACCTCCCTCCTCTCCTCTTTAACCAGCACGCTCATCACCCCTGAAAACGCGTACCTGGTCTCGGTCATTCTCCCATCTTCCCAACTCGTTCCCTCGGCCTGCGCCCGCGCGTTCAGACACCGCATGACCCACGTTACAGACGATGTGGTGAAGGGGTGGACGGGTGGGTACACATGGCGGGCTTTTGATGTTAGAGGCACGACGAGGGAGTTTAGCTTTAGTCGCCGCTCCATCGGACCCGGGGAGAAAGCGATCGCGAGTAACATATCCGCCGTGTACACACCGGCATGGCAGGAGACGCTGATCGGCGGCGTGCTGCAGGGACGCAAACAATTCGATGTCAGAGGCGCGAGTCGCGTCTGCAGGAGGGGGATGTGGTCGGTTGTGGGGAGGGTAGCAGTGGGATTTGGCGTCGGGGTTCTGAGCGAGGTGCTGTTGGGCACAAAGGAGAAAAGGGGGTATAGGTATGCGGATGTGAAAGAGAGTCGGATGTTGAGCGCGAGGAAGAAGGTTAAGGAGGATGTCAGGAAGGGAGTGCTTGCAGGTTGGGTTAGGGGAAGCGGGGATGATGGGTTCGGGATTGAGGAGAAAACAGGCTCATGAGACGCGTATATACATCTACATGAGGATGGAATGGCGCTTGCTTACAGATGCACAATTATCTCGACATCCATCTACAACATCGCCATCGGTGTAAAATGAGGAACAACACAGGTTTAAAACACTGGTACAGAAAGGTCTGGAATCGCAATACGTATACACGGTAGGCTCCTTCCCTCCTCACCCAAAAAATCTCCATTGCTAGTCTTTGCACACATCAAGCAACCTTCCTCCACCAAAGCACCCCCTCATTCCCACCATCCCTCCGACTATCAATCCTAACCAACGTCTCATTCCCATCTCCCCCCCTCACCCCAACCCCCCTAAACACCGTATAATTCCTCACCTGCCGCGTCCCAACCCACGCGGGGATATTCGACACCACGAGCGGGCCGTGGAAGAGCTGGCCGTGCACTTCGTCGGCGTCGATGGCGTCGCTCACGGAGAAGGGCCCCGCGTATGCGAGCGAGTGCTTGCCGACGAGGGCCCAGAGGTTGTCGGGGTCGGAGGGGGAGTAGGGGAAGGTGAGGTTGGAGGGGCGCAGGGAGGGTTCGGTCGCGGCGAGGGTCGCGGACATGTAGCCCGCGGATGTGTAGGTGAGGAGGCCGATGGGGGAGTCGCCGTAGGCGCGGTCGGGGACGGGGGTGCCGTTGAATGTGCTGATGGGTTTTTAGCTTTTTGGGAAGGAAAGGACGGGGTTTGGGTGTTGGAGAAAGGGAAGGAGGACTTACGAGCTGGTGTTTAGTAGTGTGTAAGTGCCGGCCAGCATGGCGAATATATTTGTTGAGTTCACCATTCTTTCTTCTTCTTTTCCGTCCCTGCGCTTTTTTGCTTCCTCTTCTTTTCTCTTTCTCTTTTTTCTACCGATTGTGGTGGGTATTGATATATTATAATTTTCGATAAAAATGATTGTCTGCGTGCCTCTGTCCTTTTGTACCCCGTTTCCCCGCGTCGAATTATCAATTCTCAAGCAGTCGTCCTTCGATATATGTGTATAATTATATACAGACAAAAAATATTTTTTTGCCCACCATGCACGCGCACGCAACGGGTACATATATAGCAATAAACATTGTACTCACGCCATCCCAAGCAATCGAAAAACGTCTAGACTTTCCGACAGAAAACAGAAGGTACATAAGTAGGAGACAAATCCTTCCTTCCCATGTTCCTACCTACCTACCTAGGAATCAGGTAGAGTACGTACTCAAAATGAGAAGGAGAGAAAGGTCGAGGCCTGCCCGGTGACGCCGTTCATGCTTCCTTCATTCTCCCTTTATTTTACGTGGGGGCGTAGCACGCGTCTTAAATCCCTTCCAGTCCTCCCCCATTCATCTCCGAAGTTACATGCGTTCGGTCGTTGGGTAAAGCACATGTTCATTATGTCAATCACGAACGGAAAAAAAAAATCAGATGGGTCGGGTCGGATCGATGGGAGCATTCCAACCAAGCTTTTTCTCCGCCCTCGACAAGACGATCCAAGACGCGGGGGTGGGGGGAGGTGACAGACTTTACCTTCCTGATTAGGGAATTGGTACCAAGCAAGGAAGGAAGAAAGGAAGGAGGTGGGCTAGAACAAATGTATACATGGTACCTAGAAGTATCAGTAATTGCAAGCGCAGATAACGGATATTAAGAAAGGGTTGCTTAAAAAATATGGGATTTATAAGCTGAAGAACTTTTTTTTTGGGTTGGGGTGGAAATGGATGATGGATGGAAATCCTTGGACGCGTTGTATGCAAAGACGCACGTATTTGAATGGCGTGATGTTTGAGTTGGTCAGGGAAGCGAGGAATTGGACAGGTTAAAGGACTTCTTCGATCGATACTTTCAAATGAGTAAGATGAAATCGAATCATCTACCTCTCGTATCTCGCAGCGTACCCAGTTGGACAACCGTGTTTCAAATCGCATATTACACGTGACTGGACCCTAGTACATAGCTTTTACCCATTATGAGTCCCGTTCCAAGCCAGTAGGAGTAAAATACATCTAACAGTTGGGATACCCAAGGGATAACCAACAAAACATCACGCGAATAAAGCCGTAATCTGCAAAGATGTGTCCAATAGACTATCTACACACATGCAAACCCCGCACCCTCCAGCCTTTCCGTGAAAAAGGGCATCAGGCGTGAGCGTATGCATGAGTGTGTATGTGTAATTGATTGATTGGAGTGTTTGTATATGCGCAAAGGGATCTAGCCCGCGCTACTACTCTGTTTCTCTCTCCATCGGTGTCGTCAAAAGCCGTGCCAGTTGACCTTGACTGACTGACTGGCCTCGACAGCCGATGATCGAGTTGTTGTTGCTGCCGGTGTGTAATGTGTGATGTGCGAGTCAAATCTTGACCAAAATTATATACAAAAAAATCTTCTGGGATGAGCAATAGAAAAAGCAATAGGTCGGTATGGCAGTCCAAATCGTCACCTCAACAAGGGTATAGTGGTTGTTTCAACGCCATGCCCGGCCAGAGACTATGTTGAAAGCGTCCAGCTCTTTCCCCCATGTCGTCCCAAAAAATCAAGCGGGTAGAATCAAAAACTGTGAGGATATCATGTAGAAATAGCACATCGAAGACGATGAAAAGACAAGACCCGAGTAAACCCAAATAAGTGGATCGCATCAGCACTTGACGGATCTTCTCCAATCAACGGTGGAGGGGGGGTATGAAGTAACATGGTAGAAAAAAAGCTGATGAAGAAAAAGAAGTGCCTCGGAAGTCCATTCCAAGAGGCCGGATGCGGTGTTGCTGCTGTTGTTCCCCCGCAGTGAAAATCAAGTTCATGAACAACGCCGATTCCCGTGTCGTATCCGCTACATGGAGCCCATGGCGATCAAGGCCTCGATGGCCTCGCGCTCCGCGTTGGGGTCTCCAGAATTCATAGCGCCGTTGGATGCATTAAGAGTGCCCGCGTTACCGCGGGATGCAGTGTAAGAGGAAGAATTAAAGGCCGGGGTAGTAGTCCTCGCGGCATGAGAAAGGGGCACAGATTGTGCTGAAACCGAGCGGAAACGCGCGCCCGATGTTCGAGAAAGGTAATTGTAATCGCGATACACGGGGCGCGTATAGCGTGGTTTTTGACGGAGGGCGTCTGGTCCAATCGCAGACCAGTCTTCCTCATCCGTGTCGTCGTTCAGATCGTGTTCCAGATCCATATCAGACGTGTCGGAGTCGGTGTCTTCGGAGCCGTCCAGGGACATGTGATCCGCCATCTCCTCGTCCCGACTGTCGGGGGTGCCGGCTTTCCAGCTACCGGTGTAAACATTGCGCTCGCTGCGCATGTTCTTGGACCGGAGATGGCCGTCGGCGTTGCTGTCTAAGCTAGCCGGGGGAGTGGGACCGTTCATGGCATGGGCGCCGATGGGAAGTCCGCGGCCAGTGTGGTTTGTGTGACCAGCGACACTCCAGCGGCCCCAGCCGACCTTCTCGAACTTGACCTCGCCGTGAAGGCCGCCGCCTGCGCGATGTTCCAGCGCGGCCACGACAAGCCTTCGGGCCTTGGAAGGGGCCAGGCGAGAGAAGCCAGGAACAGACTGGGTCAGATGGGCCATCATCTCGCGGATGGGCATGGCGCCGTGGCCCAGGATGATTCCTGGGAGGTGGTGTTTGGCAAGCATGATGGCCGTGATCTGACGAGTGGCATCCAGACCGGCCAGGGCCTCCTTGGAGAGGGCCGAGGCGGGCTGGTCCTGGGCTTTGGCATGGTCAACGGCATCCTGCAAGTCTATATCCATCTCTGCCGACTCAGAGGCGCGCGCGCGACCGTGGAGGTTAGGTCGGGACTTGTGGGCGGATAGCGTAGGCGAGATGGAGTTCGGAGGAGTCGGTAGCGGGCCGCCGCCGCCATGACGCAGAGTGGAGCCATGCTGGGGATGGTTGATGGGGATGTTCGAGGAAGCCGACTGGGCCGCAAAGGCAGCGGCGATGTTGGAGACTGGCTTGGAGTGTGCGACGGCAGCCATGTTGCCGGTCGGTCCTGAACGTAGAGAAGGAGTTGGGGGAGGCAGCTGACACAATGACTCAGTGGGAAGGCGCTGTCTGACTAGCAGGACAGCGCAAGGGGTGAACAGCAAGACAGCAGTGATGCCGTCTCGGTGTACAGAGGCTTTGTAGACGTGCGAGCGAAGAGCAAGCGCGTCGTTGTGTGAAGGTTGGTGATGCGAGGCAAGCTGCAGCGGAAGAAGCTTGACTGTTTGTTCGGAACGACGTTGGGCGATCGGCGATAGGATCAGCGGCGATCGAGGACGCGAGCGACGGTAGTGCTTTGTTGGGTGGTGGACGAGTGAGCGAGGCAGACGGGGCTGGCAGATAACAGGCGACGCAGGCAAGTAGGCTGGGCAGATGATGCGCTTGGTAGACTGGCTGGGACTGAATGTGTTGTTGTGATGTGTTGATAGGGATTGAAGGGGAGCTCGCAAGAAGATAAGGTCGAGCGTGGTACACGTCCGGCAGGGCAAGGGCTAAGGGGCCGAGCTAGGGCAAGGGCAGATTGGCTGACCCGGAAGTTGGAACCAAGGAGTGCCAATCCAGCTGACCATCACCACCACGCCCGACTACTAGCGAATACCATATCAAAAATACTTTATTCTTACCGGCCGCCCATCCCATGACCTGCAGACGTATACAAAGAGCGCGCGCCACAGCCTGCTCTCGTCATCCATGACGGTATGTAATCGAATTCCACCTACTTGGTTACTTGGTTGCTTAGATGTCATGACGGTTTCATCCTTGTTCTACACTTGTTCTACTTGCGCAGTCCGAAACAGGGCTGTGGCTGCAAACAGTGTCACGATGCGTCCCTTTGACGTATTGTACAAAATACCGTTTCCAGTGTAGGCACTGTACCGACCGGCGCTTTGTAGTGTACTGTGCATAGCTATGACACCATCGCACCAAGGCCACCCACAGTGTGGTTGCTACCTAGCCCGTGCGATCCCGCGCTGTTCCCCCTCACTGCTCCCCCACTGCTCCGTCTTCAGCCGAAGAGCGTGCTATCTCAACATTGCCCAGCAGGCCAACCATTCCGTCCACCCCCAGCCAGCCTCAATACCATTGGCGTTATCGTGGCGCGTGCCTCTACCACAGCTCCGACTTCGCCCTAGCCAGAATCCCCCAGCGAACGAAAGATAACCCCCCGCAACCACACGTGTTGACTCTCTTCTTCACATACCGCAGCCCATCGACCCACCGACAACGGCTGTTTCCATCCATGCACCTACATACGTACTGTACGTTGAGCAATTCAATTGTAAATTCGTCACATTTCCGTGCCTCTACGAGCCCCGCTTGCATACAGTAGTGCTGCAATGGCATTCTTCACGGCGACTTTCTGACGCTGACTTGATCCCACGTGTTGCTTCCTCGTTCCGGGCGACCGATACCGCGTGCAGCCTGCTTCAATTCTGATTCGGCTGCACAACATACTTGGTAATGGCCTGCCTCCGTCAGTTACATAACAATTCATCTGCACGCTCAACCTACGGCTTTGAGAACGTTGATCTGCTGCATCGTGCGTATGAAGACGGCTCTGTACTGGTCCAGATTCTGCCGCACCACGTCGTTGCGCGAGCTGCGGCCATCACAGATTGCTTTCATCTGGACCTCCATCTGCCGGCCGTTAGTCCGTCTTTCCCAATCTCTCAACAACCCCCACCACCATATCACTCTCACCTCTTTGCGCAGAAACGGCTTGCTCAAGCTTGTCTCGAACCCCACATTGTCATATCCCTCGATAAGTGCTACCCCGAGCGTGGTGGGGATGAACTCTTGTATCCCACCAGTCGTTGCTCCTGCTCCTCCCTGATTCTGTGCCGCTGCCGCTCCTCCTCGTCCACCCCTCCCCCCTCGGCCTCGTCCTCGGCCTCTTCCTCGTGCACTACCACTGTCTCCACCATGCCCACCCGCTCCGCCTTTGGTGCGTGCAATCACATACTCACGATCTTTGATCTTTTGAATATGCTCAGCCATGGTGGCATCCGTGCCGATACCATTGGCGTCCATGAGAGCAATGAGCTCCGGTTCGGTTAGATAGCTGGGTGGAGTGGTTTTGCCTTCCTCCATCGTCGCTTCTTTGGGCTCCAGAATCTCCCCCACCGCATACGGCGGTAGATTTTGACTGCTCTCCCACTTGTCGTACGGATAAACGTCGAGATAGTTCCTTGCTATGACTGTGAGACCGTGGGCGTGAAAGTTCTCCCCGCCGTAATCGATTTCCACATCCGTCGCCTCGCCCAGTGCATCTTCTGAGCAGCAGGCGAGGAATCGACGAACCACGAATTCGTAAACTCGCTTCTCGTTGTCGTTGAGTTGGGTTGGTGCCACATAGTTCACTGGATGAATGGGAGGATGAGCCTTGTCGTTGTTGCGTCCGTTACGAGGTTGATTGAAGCCGCCGTTTATCAAGTTTTGGGCAAATCCACCCCATCGTTGGTCCTGCTGTTGTCGCCCTATAAGCCTGCGCAAATCCATACCCCTATCAAACTGGTCGGTTTCAGTACGGGGGTAACTGATCCAGCCTTTGGTGTAAAGGGCTTCTGCAGTAGTCATGACATCTTGAGAAGTCATGCGGAGAAATCTGCTACCCATCTTCTGAAGCTCGACTGTAGTCAACGGCAACGGTTTCCACTTCTTCGTGGGCTTCTTGGACGTCTTGGTAACTTTGGCCGTCTTGGATAAGAGGCACCGCTCGAATATGATGATGACAGCCATTCGATCGAAAAGATGACCTCGTCTCCACGTGAACCTGACGTTGATCCCCTCTTTTTCGTGTACTACCTTGATATACCAGAACGCCTCAGGCACAAAGTTTCGAACTCTCAAGTATCGGTCCACGACAAAGCCTAGGGTAGGAAACTGGCACGACCCGTAGCTGATGACTTTTCTGACTTCGTCACGCTGTGGAATCATGTTTTGAAGTGCGAGTGTCTGCATTCTGGTGAATGCAGCACCGAGGCGGAGGTCTAGTTCGATACGAGCAGCAACAGCATTGACTTGCGCGTCATCCAGCTGTATAGGATTTGCCGCAGCTTGAATGATATGCCTGAGACTGAGGTTAGTCGCAGGTGGTAACATTGATGTGACACTAAACATACGCTCGTTCAATATTGCTGAACCTCGCTCGCCATACTTGTATGTTGGGATTGGCTTTGCGAGCAATCTCACGGATTTCCGAGCCAATATGCTCCCCTTCTCGATCACAGTCGGTCCAGATGAATAGGATTGAGGCGTAGGCGGCTTGCGATGCAATATTGTCGGCAATGGGTTTCTTGTCCTGCATAGCCTTCAGTAAGCTGATGAAAACTAACAAGCACTGCTTACATCCGCGACGAATACTTGGGTGGGTGCCTCAAAGAGTTCCCCCGGCTGGCATTCGTTCCATTTGCGGTATCTACTCTGGAAATCCATGTTTTGAATGTGCCCAGCCACGGACGTGAACGTCACCGTACTCCGGCCCCATCGCTGAAAGTCATAGTCGAATTTGTAATTCTTGACCCATTGTATACCGCGAACATTCTCCTGCACACATTTTGATCAGCCCCGGTCGATAATCTGAATTGGATAGACAGCATGCCAAACTCACAGCTCGCGCCTGGCCGCCCAGATGATTTGCGACTGCTTTGGCAATAGACGGCTTCTCCGCTACGCACAATATCCTGGTCATACTTTCATCTAATGCACGTTGAAGCGTGGACGTGGTGTGGTCAGTGATCTAAATGCGCGCTCGAAAGTCATGTGAAGACGCGTCGGGGCGAAAACACGCGTTCAGGGCCGTGCACAGACACCATCTCTATGCGAGGCGAGACTGAGAATTAGCGAGGAGCGATCTACCTAGTCCAAGATGCGAGTGACGACATGCATCCAACACCTCACGTGTAGCTGGAAAACACCCGCACAGCCTCAATCTCCACTCCGTCCTCTATAAAAGGCCGTTCAGCCCAATTTGCTTGCTGGACCTTCAGCAACTTTGACCCGGCCGCCATCATGTTGGACTTTCGACCAGCCCTGGATGTGGCTCTCCCCGCCGTGAGAAAGCTACCTGAGTGCGCTGATGTTTACACCACCATCATCCCATACCTCCCGCAGCTTTATGAGCTTCCCCAAAAGATCCTTGAAAACTACAACAATTGGGAGGCCCTTCAGTACATTTACCTGTCCACCAATCCGTTCATAACGGGCCTCGCGTTCGCACTCTTTCTCACCCCGGTTGTTTTCATCGTTTCCGAAATCAACAAGAATTATTCTCAGGTGGACAGACTGTGGAGCATCCTCCCCGTCATCTACAATTGCCACTATACTTTGTGGGCGCATCAATCGGGGATCCCCTCCCAAAAATTGGACCATGTCATGGCTGTTACGGTTCTCTGGGGTGCCCGCCTCACCTTCAACTATTGGCGCAAAGGTGGTTACTCTATCGGGTCTGAAGACTACAGGTGGAACATTGTCAAGGACACCATAGGGCCGTACGGCATGTTTGTCTTCAACATCGTATTCATCTCGCTTGCTCAAAACGTACGTCCCCTTCACTCCTAAACCAAGACAGCGCGAACTGATGCCCCCAGATCCTCCTCTTCATAATAACCGGCCCAACCTACATCCTCCTCCTCTGCTCGCGCATCTCCGGCAATACCCTCACAACCTACGATTCCTTCTTCTCCAAGCTCATCTTCCTCACCATCATTGTCGAATTCTACGCCGACCAACAACAATGGAACTTCCACCAAGCCAAAGCGATCTACAAGCGCACCGCCAAAGTCCCCAGGAGCTACGGCTACACACGTGAACAGCTCGACCGGGGCTTCAACACGAGCGGAATGTGGGCGTACTCGCGCCATCCCAACTTCGCCGCCGAGCAGGGCGTCTGGCTCTTCTTGTACCAGTGGTGTTGCTGCGAGAGCTACACGTACCTCAACTGGTGCTTTGCCGGCGCAATTTCGTATCTCTTGCTGTTCCAGTCCAGCACGTGGTTGACGGAGAAGCTGAGCGCGGGCAAGTACCCAGAGTACAAGGTCTACCAGAAGAAGGTGGGCAAGTTCCTGCCCAAGGCAACCACGGAGAGCATGGATAGCGTCCAGGCTCCGAAGGTGGAGGGTAACGGGAAGAAGGTCGAGGGTGATGGCAAGGCGGAGTCTTCTTCAACGCCTAACAGCGCGTCCAAGGCCGGGGGCAAGGCTAAGAAGAGGAGGTGAAGGCGCACACTGAGCGTCGTTGACGAATAAGTCTACGATTGACTCTCACACACGCATCGAACGTTCAGATGGAAATCGGAGTGGCTTTCTACTGATCCAGCAGCTTTTCGTGTGAGGTTGGATACTTCTGTTCGCAGCCAGCCAACGATCACACACTCTTGTTTTTCAACCATCCACTGGTACCTCTCACAGCTCACCTTACCCCAATAAACGCCACTCTCTCCACCCCCGCCCCCCCTTCTCCCTCCAGACCACTTCACATCTCAGCTCTTGCAGACGGACAAAAAAAGAAGAAGTAAATCTTGCTTCTCTGGAAAAAACATCATAGCATAGCATGAAACGTAATCAGTATAATGTAATCAATCGAATACAATGTGCTCTCAACCTCTTCTTCCTATTCATTCTCAGTGATTCTAAGTGTTGCGGATTCGTAAATGTGTACAGGTGTAGAAATGTACCATTTCCCGCCTTTATCCTCATATGGGAATGAAAAGGGGGGATGATGATTGTTTAAGTATGAAGGGTACTTATGTAAGTAGTTTAGCTGAGAGTTCTATGTCACGTACGTGGATGATGGATAGGATGCACTATTCTAGATATTCAATGATGGAAGGTAAGTGAGTGATGAAGCTTCGCGGGGAGAGACAAGAAATGATATGTCATCGACAGAAGGACAGAAAAAAATACACGATATGTCATCGATTGATGGATCGGTGTGGGTACTACATATGCAGATCATACGACTACACCTATGTAAAGTGCGAATTGGGGGGTAGGTGGGCTAGCATGGATGGATTGATTGATTGATGCAACGAACGCCATGTCATTCCGCAACATTATGTTTTCTTTTCTAGAAAAACTCTAGAAGGTGGGCTACCTTGCTCCGTGTATCTCCTTTTCCTTTGCTTAGTCTGACTACACTACATTCATGTATGTAGGTAACCAAGTAGACATGTCATACCTGTCAGTCTGTGCGTATGATAGGTACATACCTAGGTAGGTACAACGTACACGCGTCGTTGGGCCGTGGGGTTGAAAGATGGGCAAAGCTGTCCATCCATGTGTCCATCCGACCACCTGCCAGCCTACCTACCACAGGCGTATTACCCCGCCTTACCACCACATGGAGTCGTATCCATTCGTAAGACTCGCAGTGGTGGTACACATTCGTAGGAACTCACCTTAGCTCTGATTCGCTATGAGTGTACGTGATTGTTAATAGGTAAGGCAGCAAGTTTATATCCGAAGGAAAACGCCACGGGAAGTTAGTTCCCCCACACTCCACATTTCGGGATTGTTTGGGGTAAGGGCGTTTCCTGTGTTTTCTATCTTATGTACCTAGACAGCTGCTGTCGTGTGGTGGCATGATATATTTGTGATATGCGGTAGGGTTAGATTGGGGGCAAAACGAGCGCATACGCGAGATTTTCCCCGTCTGTATGTACGTGCATGTGCGTGCGAGATGCGAGAGAACAGATAGAAATAGATGGGTAGATCCTAGTAACGCGAAGATGGTCGTTGTTCGTATGAGTGCGTATCGCCGGGTGGGAAGATGGAATGACCCGAACGCACAAACAACTCAAATGCGCGATCATCGCGGCCAGATCGTTTACTTGATTCTTTTCTCGTATTTCATTTGTTCAACGGAAAATAGTAGCCCAAAGGACCAGCAGAAAAGGGTAAATAAATGGGTCTTGGTACGACAGCGGACCGCACATTTGGCGCAAGTAGGTCGTCGGTCAGCCCTGGCACCAACAGAGGGGATGGATCCGGGTGAAATGTGACGACAACGGGTGGCAAAAGACCAACGAGAAGGATCCAAAAACAGCATGCCGAGACGGGGTGGTTGCTCGCGTACAGTAGTTGGCGACGTGCTGGGCTGACGGTGACGGGGTCTATTGCACCGCACAATTGACGCAGGGCTGGATGGAGGAGTGGTGTCGCATTGCAGAGAGAGAAGAAGGAGGGACCGACCCCGCTAACCCGATTCCAGCCGATCTCCCGGATTGGCTGGCCCCACGCAACTTGCTCAAACCAGGCATAACGTGCCCTCACTCATCCACCTTGGGCGAGTGGTGATTCGCCGAAGGGCCGCGTTTGTCATGCTCGTGAGGTGAGGGAAATGTGCGGAGGGGGGCTGACCCAGTGCTGTGTGGTGTGCCACGCCACTGACGAGCAGCATCTGGGAGAGATAGAGGAGCTGAGTGGAGACTTGGGGTTTCAGTTGGGAAGGTATGACCCGCCTTCGATACCCTTCGATAGTCTGCTTGTTGGGGCAGGGGGGAAGGCCTGGCTGAGATATAAGTTCACCCCTCCTTCCTGCCCCTCGTCTGATTTCTTCTCTTCTACCATCAAGCAACGAATAACATCTTCGATCCAAATACAACTCTTCATAACCCTTTCAAACCAACCACCCTTCAATCAACTCAACATGCCTGGCTGCGGAACTGCTGGTTGCACTTGCGCCGACTGCGGATGCGCTCAGGGTGCCTGCAACTGCGGCAAATGTGAGCCCCCTCTCTCTTCCTTAGTCGCAGGCCATCCATGCTGACGTCGTCCTAGAAACTCCCACCGACAATGACAACAAAGACGCGGTGCGGTATCCAATGACTCTCTTCGCTTCGACTCGACCATGACCTCTTTCGATTCGGCAGACTGTCTTTAACACACATATATACCCTCTCATGTTTCCTCTCCGGCCATAGTCAAAACACGCGTCCGGTCTTCTTCGTCGACTCTCCTTAGTACAATCTTTGCTGAGTTCGTTTTGTTCTCCCTACGAGATTCAGCTACGAGAGATTGGGGGCATTGTGGTAGCATCAGCTAGTCAACTCTGTGAAACAAGGAATAAATCATCCTGTGAAAGAACAAGTCTGTATAGCCTCGGAGAGATGTGATGCTTACTACGTAGCCCTTGTTCAACTGACAGCTCCCCGTTTCCCCACATCCTCGAGATCGATGACCTCCTCTTCCACTTCCAACTCTGCAGCCTTTGCCTTGCTATTCTTGCCGTTCTTACCATTTTTACCGACTATGCTCCCGCTCCTGTCCCCGCCTGGGCCAAATGTGTCACCCTCGTCCTCGTCGCCGAATAGAAACCCCTTGCCCTTCATTCGCCTCTTCTCATCAGACGCAAATGCCGAATGAGCCGTGTTCGAAGCAAATGTGGAAGCAGTCGAGTCCTGCCCTAGCATCCAGGAAAAGTTAGATGACGCCAAGGTAGGCCGGGAACGGGGAGACAGATTCAGGGATGCCGCAGGCGACTTCTGCGTAGACGGAGGTGAAGTTGGGCGAGGGAAGGTTGCAGAGGATGTAGGTCGTGAGCTCGAACTGGTTGCTCCTGGAGGTGCGCTCGATGTCCGTTCCAGTACTGCCGGTGTAGCAGACTTGGGAGTCAGAAGACTTGCCGTAGCACTGGTTGTTGATGCTTCCTCCGTGGTCTCATCTACAGGCAACGGTATCGAAGAATCCTCTAGATAGACTTGAACAAACTGGACTTTGGCAATGGCCAGGCTCAACGCTTCCACCGACTCGGTCTTCGCTTTCCCGTCTTCGCTCTGTTCCTTATGGTGGTCCCAAAGTTCGGCTACCGCAGATTCAAGCATCTTTGCGAGGTTCTTGCTCCTCCGTTCCAAACTTTCAATCTTTTTGATAGCATTGCCTGACTGGGTCCGTCCGAGACTTGGCCGGTTGCCCACGACCGGAGTTAGCGGTGCTGGTTTGCGGAATTCGCGTCCTCCGGACCGCGGTGTACTTTGTCCCGAGTTGTTGCCAGACTGTATGGCTTCCACATTCTTCTTGACTTCTCCCACTGCGTCCCGTATCACTTTGCTTACTCCCCACTGTGACCCGCGGTCAAGCACATTCTTCGCTGCACCTTGAAGAAGAGCTTCTATCCCACCACCTTGCTGGCCTGCAAAGCTTCGAGCCGATCCTAGACTGGCTCTTGGTCGATGATTTGCAGTGGGTGGTGGACTTGAAGAGATATTCAATGGTGTGCCTGCTGGAATCTCCGGCGCCTTTTTTCCATAACGTGAAATGATCTCTGCACCACCTTCCGGTGTCAAGTGATCCCGGAGGTACAACGCATCCTTGATGAATGTAAAAGCAGGTTCCTTTGGCTCGGGGTATCTCAGTAAGAGTGTGAAAACCTCATTAGTATCAGCTGCGACGAGGTCCCAGCGTATGCGAAGCAGCATAGCCACCGAAATCATGTCGACAAGCTCTAGAGTAGCATCAATCGCAAAGAGAGCATCCCACATGTTGAGCACTTCATCGAGGGGATACTCACGCCCAAACAGTAGGCGTATCCACCGTCTGTATGGTCAGTCTAGCTAGAACAAAATCAAACTGAAGGGCTCTCTTACAAGAGGAATATTTGGGGAACAATCTCAAGCTTGGTCAGATGGGCGGCAAGCTCCGGATCTGCTTTCGGAAGATATCTTTCGAAAATCCGCGAACAACGTGCAATCATGGGGGTATCTTTGGTGGCGGAACCGGGCTCGGCGGGAGCGTAGAACGACTTGGCTGTCTGCATGATCAACGAGAAGACGGTAAACGAGTCGTGCTCAATGAACTTTGCGTCGAGCATTTGGATAAGCGTGCGATCCACCCCCGAATCGTCGCCATGGTTGACCTCTACGGCATCTCTTTCCACCACCCACAACAGAGGTGCCAGTATCTCATGCATGCCTTGCCTGTATCCAATTTGCGGATGCATTTTACACCACACGAAAAGGATATCCAACATGATGTTCTGTGTGGCGGGCTGGCGAAAGTACATGTTCTCCGGCATGCATCGTTCAATATCTTGGAAGATCTCGGCTCGAAGAGCCTCGTCGGCTCGTAGGGCTACCCATGGGGACTTTCAAGGCTTAGCACGGGTCAATAAGCGGCACATGAGCGTGGTGGCTGTTGGCGTTACCTCTGAATTCTCGGTGAGAGGATCAACAGACGACTCGAATTCGTCGGGGTGCTCAATGGCGCGAAGATAGTGGGAGCGGAGGGAGTGGTAGGAGTTGCGCGACTCGGTGAGGCGGTTCGACCATGACGAGCGGTCCAAGGTCTTGAAGAGAAGAAAGATCTGAGGGGAATCAATATGTTTATTGCAAGCGAGGGGGGTTCTGGGTTGTGCGTACCTTCCAACATACGGAGCGCAGCCCCGCTGTGATTCGAGGCTCCCTGTGTGACGATACCGCTATCTTCAAGTCGGTCAAGGAGTGGAAACCGTCCAGTTGACGCCAATGTTTCCTGGGGCGGAAGATTAGCCACGAACGCTCGATAATGGCTACGTGTATGCGTACTCTGCTTCCAGAATGGTCCTCATGTCGAGCAGGAGAGGATCACGGTAGCTTTGTGGCGAGGGGTAATGTGCACCTTGATGTCGGCGCTATCCATCTGTGCGCTCAGCGGGTAAGCTGTCGTGATTCATAGCTCGGATTATGCGGGCCAACGTCACGTAATCAAGCAAATCGAGTAACTTTAATCAGGTAATTCAAGCGCGCCACCACTCGCCATGAGAATCTCGCAGTTTTAGGGGAACATTGTTTGTTTGATTACTATTTAGCGACAATCTAATTCCGACAGTACAAAAGTAGGCCATCATGAGTGTCAACCAGGTGAGTCATTCGTATACTTTTGTGCTTGGAATATGGATGTGTTTTCGTACATTCAAAGGATACAGTCAGCCATTAATGCATAACATACTGTGTGCATGATGCAATTGCAAACCCATACACGTTCCCTCTGTAGTGACAGCGTGCTGCTAGGGATGGCTGACACTGATTGAGCGTTCGGCGATGGACCAGAGTTGTGATAGAATTTACTCCGAGAAATGCTTGACTATGTACCGTGGAGCGATGGCAAGCGGTTCATGAGCGGTTTGTTCTTTTATTGCCATTTTATACAAACCCTTCGTATCCGCTAAGCATATGGTAACTGTGTACTTGGTCGAGTTATTAACTATTAACTCTAGTTTGGTGTTCGCCATATCTCCGTTAAAGAGCAGACTCATGCTTGGAGGCTATATGTTGTCCTAAGACCGACGGCATTGCATGGCTGGAACATTGCGCGCAGCCGTCAACAGCATTTCCAATTATATCATGAGCACGGCGCAGATGTATGGCGTATCGCATACGAATCGATTTCATGAAGGCCCCCCATTTTTTGTGACGTATTGTGTCGTTAATTGCGAAGTCGCATTTTGCGCACTTTAGTCGAATGTGCACATAGAAAGATGGTTCCACAGATCAGACATAGGGGGATGAAGTAGACTGTATAGCAGCCCCATGAATTCGGAAAACGCGACTGTGCTCAACTAGAATCCCATTAACATGAGAAAAATGCTGAGGAAACAGAGCTTTTGACAGAATCCGATGTCTTATATATAGCCAGGGCAAGTACCAGAACCAGCTGTCTCGTGACACCCAAATCCAGGTCAGAAAGGGGTGAAGCGATGGAACAACCCATACTTTTAAGGCGTCTTGTTGCTTAAACTGGCGCGTTAAGGCCCGACCGCGGAGTCTAGCACAAAATTAATGCTTGAGCATTAGGAAGAGTGGACCTGATGCAACTTACAAGATTTAATTTTTCCTTTCTTTATAGTCACCAAGTCCTCCTCATCACGTTGCTCTGCATCGGGGGCGGTGAGAGCGAGGACAGATGGGTGAAGTACCGAGAGGTTGATAGGCCCCCCTATGTCCGTGATACTTGACTCGTCGGCGCCAAGGTTATCATCTCCCATGATGTCTTCGAGTTCATCAACTCCGAGGTTATCATTGAGGTTGCTTTCGATGATGCTTTCGAGGCCGAGGTTACCTTCGATGATGTCTCTAGGATGTGACGGCGCAGGTTCCATTCGCATCGTAGAAATGGATTTGGGTGAGGCTGCGTCCTGAGGTCGAGGATGTGACGCCGCGGGTTCTATTCGCTTTGTAGAAACAGAGTTGGGTGACACTGTCCTGATCCGCTTGGTACAAACAGGGAGAGGCGAATCCCTTAGCTTTGGCAACAGTACCCTAGCCTTCCACTCTTCGAATGCATTTCGTCTTTCGAGGTAAGCTCTGAAGAAAGTTATCAGCGAGGCGTGGGGTAGAGGAGCGTGAAGTGGGTAGAGGTAAAGACGTTGGTGGGTGAAGTCCTGGTGGTGGTGCACTGGGGCTGGTCGTCTGGTCAAATCCTCTCCGGCTGTTGATGTGTTGCTCAGGGTTGCGTCTGAGAGACCCTAAAAGCCATTGAGCCTGTTGTGGTGTTGGAGCTCTTGCTCCAGATCGTAACTCCCTTCGAATAGCAGGATTAGGTCGTTTGGAGCGCGGCATTCTGGCAGATGCAAAGTGAAGACGATGATGTTGTAGAAGCCATGTTTTCAGTGTGATGCGGGGATTTGTAATAATAAGAAAGAAGTAGGTACGAGTTAGAAGGAAGTAAGTTACGAGTTGGGAAGGAACAGTTGGAAAGGACGGTCTTCATTGAGTGCTAGCCCTATTTGGTATGCGTGTGTGTGTATTACCATTACGTGACTCTTCTCCCAACATCACCAATGCAGTCTGATATTCGCAGTTCTATGTGCAAGCGGATATATTTCTCCCTCATGTTAAGGACATGATAGGGTTTACGTACAAGGAACTTAGTTGCGTTGAACTCCAGGTACAGAGTCGTTTGTTATCGAGACACCACGTGTATTGAGACATTCATCACTCATTGTATCACTCCTGGTTGAGTTAAGCTGACTTTGTACCCACAATATAGGTGCAGGTGGTGGAAGGTGGAACCGGTTAGTGGGACATCCACGCAGGGCCATCGAAACTGATAGAAATCCACGTAAGCTGTTATTTTCTCAAATACTTCACTCATCTTACATATTAGAGGGTGATTAGCCAATAACATCTTGTAAAAGTTTTGTATATAATCTAATGCATAACATAATGTGTGCATGATGCAATTGCGAACCCATACACGTGCGCTGTAGGGACAGAGTGCCGCTATGGATGGTTGACACGAGGTAGGTCTCTATTTTCAGTTCTGCGGCTCACCAATGGCTACGAAAAACGCGCTATTGCACGGCAGTCTTCCCGCTGTAGATGTTTCATTCGGTCGTTTTGAGCCATAACTAGTTCATAGTCATCCACGCCGGTGCACCTAAAATTGGAACTTCAATATATCGAAACCCATGGCTCGTGTATTTTCTCTGCTCGCTACATTTGTCTTCTTCATCGACACATTCCATGTAGAGTCGCTATTTTTGTATCCATTGATGAGCAGGCTGTGACAACATGGTATACGAGTACGAGTGGTAGCTTCAGCCGCCGAAATACAGTAACAAGTCGTCCAAATCACGATCCCTGCTTCGCAACTTCATAGCTGAGAATAAGCAATGATGTCGTACCCACAAACATGGACTCAACAGACAAACTCCCCGGTTGTCATTCCGTTCGTATATGCGGAAGAATTACGTGCGGACGGCAAAAACCTTCCTACGTCATGGTCTCGCGAAGACTTGGTGCGCCGTTACCGCGGATTCCTCCCAGGAATGGATGTGATGCCAAGGCCTAATCACATTACTCATCCAGCCTCTCGATTTCCTTCAGTCCTTCTTGTCGGGCACGGCATTCCTCTGGCCTTGGACCATCAGGTTATGGACGAGCTCAGGGCTCATGACATCGCGCCGGAAGCGCTCGTTCTGAAGCAGCTCTAGCGTACGCAGTGTGGGACCAGGGTGGCTGTATACAGATGCTCAGTCATCCATCGATCAATAGATAAGTGTGCAATTATAGAGAGGAGGTAACCTACTGAAGATATATCGAATATTGGGGCTCCTTAAAGTACTGCAGGTAACCGAGGTAGGCTACAAAGTCGGGCTTCTCAAACAATTTCTGCATGGCCAGGTATTGGAGATAGCCGGGATTGGCAAGGCATTGGACAAACTAGGGCACGGCGTCAGATCAACACGGGAAATAAGGGGGGTGACGTCGCGAGGACAAGGCGGACGGACCTCCAGCTCGAGCTCGAAGCGCGAGAAACCTCCGTACTGCGGTTCCTGGGAGGATGACATGGTGTCGCGCGCGGACGGTGTCGAGATGGGGAGATGTCGGACGACGAGGTGAGGTGAAGCGAAGAATGCTCAGGTTCCGACGGGGGGCGGGAGAGGCTCTCGCGATTGAGAATTGGCTTCAGGGTCTCCCCGCAATCGTGAAGGAAGACGGCGGCTAGGCTGCTCTGGAAAGAAGCGGGTGACTTTTTAGGTTTTTAGCGGTGCGCGCGGACTTGAGGTTAGCAGTAAGTAGGCTAGTAGCTAGCATGGGTGAAGGTGAGAGCGAGGGCGGCGGTCACGGGGCCAAAGAGACATGGGTGGAATTGTCCGCGGCGGGGGAACGGGGATGGCGAATCGTACGGTGCAATGTGCATCTTGTAATAATAATTGTACAGCATAACGTGGAATGCATGCATACGAGGAGCTGAATGTTTTTGCACGTTTTGGGCACGTTTTGTTCTTTGTTGGCGGCGAGAAAGAAAGAAAGGAGCATCGAGTTGCCCTGTATCTTACATATGTACTGGTACTAACCATCTGGATTGTACAAGTGATAGTGTAATCATCATGGACGTGCCCTTGGTTATGATGCCGAGACGGCACTCATTCTTGACCTGACATGCAGCAGCGGACATTTTTGGTACACTATACCACTAGAACGGGTGACAGAGCACGCACAGAGCAGGTACCTATGTACCGTACAATCAATACATCAGCAATACATCAAAATGTCTAGAGGAGAATCAATCGATGAATGTTCGGCGGAATGGTCTGTATGTAGTCAGGGGAAAAGTGCTGTGCAGGGCTGCCCACGCGGATCCTTCTGAGTCGGTGGCACTAATTACAGTAATTAACAATTGCTGTCAGTGTGTGGTTCCAGCACTAGGTAATGATAATTTCTCCCGTCGTCTGCTCGTCTCTGGCCGTTCGTGTCCGTTTTGTTTATTACCCGCTCCCGCGTACCTGACCTGACTTGACTGCGCCGACTATTTAGTAGTATTGTTTATCCCTTTACCTCATCAGCTCCGCTCCCCTCTCGCTCCACCTCTACCTCTTCTCTCCTTCCTTTCCCACACCCACACCCACATACTTACATATCCACTCCACTCCGCCTCTCTCTGCAGCTGCAGTCAACAGGCACACACACACACACACACACAGCCTGCCTGCAGTGACAGTGACAGACAGAGACGCCACGCCAACGCCGCCGGGCCCCAAAACCCAACCCCCAAACGCGGACTGCCAACACCCGCCCCGCCCACCTAGTACTGGCCAGCCCCAGCGCAATCCCAGGGCCTGCCAGGAAGACGGTGGTTCGCCGCTCGCCAAAACGCCGCCTACAAGTATCCCACTCGACAGCATCCTATCGCAGTCTTCGCAGTCTTATCTTGCACCTTTTTCTCCCCTTCTCCCCTTACCTATCGCAGCAGCCTGTCCGACCTACCTTGCCTTGCCTGTCTGCACATCCTGCTGCACCCTGGGCCGTTGCGCGTCATCATTAGCCTCCTGCCAACTATCTGCTGCAACTCTGCTCCCCCGACAAGCTTGTCTGCTGCACCCCCTGGGTTTCGCGTGATTGGACATTGTATCGCTACAGGGTTGACCGTAGCGGCAACAAAATGATCGCTGAGCCGTCAATGCCTGGTACGCTCCTGGATCGCCCGTTTCACCTGTGTTGGCGGTGACGGAACCGAATTTCACTAACAAATCTCCTTTATCTACAGACAGGAGGCCGTCTCCGGGCCTCACCCTCGAGCTCTCCTCCAACAACCCATTCCGCAACCGCGCTTCCTCCCCCGCCCTCCAGACGCCCACAAGTGCCGGCAGCCGCCCCATGTCGCGCAATCCCTTCCTCCAAACCTTCGAGGCCGAGTTCAATAAGCAGGCCCAGCTTATTGACATGGGAGCCACTTTAAAGGACTCCCCCAAAAAGGCCACATTTGCCAATACTACCGAAGAGCTCTTTGTACGTCCTCTGTAGCCAACGTGACTGGTCTTTGCCGATTTGGTCGCGTTGCACAACCTGCCCGCTTATCTTGACGTGCATTGCCCCGTTCTGCCATGTCTTTTTCCTCTCAAGACACGGAAAGGAGTGCTTTTCATCTGCACCATGGAGCGCTTCAAGCGGTTTGCCAGACAATTCGCTGACTACCCTGCTTTGCAACAGAATAATCTCACTTTAGACGATGGTGACCAAAAGAGACGCCCGGCACCCCCTCGCCCCTCCAAAAGTGTAACCACACCCATGTCCGGCCACCGTCCCTCGCGCTCTGACGAGGACGATCGAGACCGCCGCTTGCGTGATGCTGACGACGACAAGAGGCGGATGCGGGATAGGGACGATGATAGACGGAGGGACGATAGTAGGCGCCGTGACAGAGATGACAGCAGGCGACGCGATAGGGATGATGATAGGCGACGTGATAGGGATGACGACAGGCGACGCCGTGACGACGATGATGACCGACGACGATACCGCGACGACGATGACAAACGACGGCTGCGTGCTGCCCCCCGTGGTGCTCCCCGCCCCGGAGGATCTGGATCTCGTCCTCGTCCCAGCCCTGACCGACGTGACCGACGACCGAGACGCAACTCCGAATCTTCCATGATTGACAAGGGTTCCCTGGATCCAGACGAGGAGCGCAGGCGTCGTCAACGTCGCAGGGACAGAGATGAGCGCTCAAAGGATGGAAAGTCCCGCTCTTCCCGAGTCAGGAAACCCCACGGTCTTGACATCATTGATAAACTCGACGTAAGTGGTATCTATGGACCAAGCATGATTCACCACGACGGCCCGTACGATGCTGTCCAGCCTCACCGCAACCGCAAGAAGGATCACCGTGCCCCCATGGAAGCCTTTCCCCTGGGCTCTGCCAACAATGCTCTGGGTGGTTCTGGGCCTGTCAATGACAAGATCGATCTTGACCGAATTCACGGCCGGGGAGCAGAGGGATTCACTGATTTTGGCGGTTCTGATACACAGCCTTGGAAGAAGCGTTCAGAGGACGACAACCAGGGCAACACCTACGGACCCAAGGATCCCGAGCACATTGTTCACGGTGATGTAAGTCAGGGTTTGGGCACTTCTACGTTCTTGGACGGTGCTCCCGCTTCGCGTGCAGCCATTGCGCAGCGCGAGTCAGAGAACCAGAAGGCTATGGCTGATGGCGGTCTCGGTCGAAAGAAGTCGATTGCCCAGCGCTTCCGTGGAATTTCTCAGCCGCGCCGCGATTTCGAAGGCCGCCCTCGCATCACTTCTCCCGAAGCTCGATATGGCTCAGGCCAGAGGAGCCCTAATGGCCCACTATCGACAGGCGGCATCCAAGGCAGCTCCAAGAATACCGAGTCCAACCCATTCTTCGACAACTATGACGAGGCATATGAGAAAAAGACCACTACCATCAAGATTGCCGAAACAGAGAATAGAGAGGGCGCCGGATCACCATCCTCGCCAGGTGGTCGCAACCCTCTACACCGAGCCGTGACCGCGGATGGCGCAAGCTCCCCTCGCGATGCGAAGCCTCAGACAGTAGGAGGCGGCTTCTTGAACCGCGTGAAGAGTTTGAAAGGTGGCCGACGACCGCAGCGACCCGACCGCTCCGCTGCCTAAACGCTTATGCCAACGTTGGATACGACACATTCCATTCAGCATGTATAGAAGGCGTGCGAACCGTATGCGCTATATTTCCTACGCAATATGTGCAGTGGCCTGGTTATTAGGTCCTGACAGAACAGCAGAATACACTCTGCTACATTTCTCTTGTAATACAACAGCACACCATTGGAGTTGAAAGGTCACGAATGACCACGATCGAAGGCTCTTTGGCACTTCCTGGACCGAGAAGATCAATCGGAGCAAATGGAGCCGTTAGGGTATATAGCCCCTGACGATCGACCCATTACGAGATGGATCCAATTTCAAAATGGAAGGGAGTCAGTCTGGGTGGATCCATGTGGGCGGCAAAATTAGCTTGATAATCTTTGCCGATTGAGAGTGAGGTTAACTGGGGTTTTCGGTGCACTTTCCTTCCCTTTTCTTTTTTTCTTCTTCTCATTGCCGTTCCCCCAAAAATCTTTCGGATGGTATCGGGGCGGTGTAGGGCATGGTAGTCTCTTTTGGTCTTTTGAATACGAGAAAATGTGTGAAACATCATTTACTTTTGATAACGTGATGCATTGATGTGCCTCGGAGACAAAAACAAGCACCTGTTTGGCTCATTTCCAGTTGTTTCCATGGTCCGCTCCCTCCCGCTGCCCCGCCCGACTTTGCCAAGACAAAGTATTCCGATTCCGATGGATACGGAATCGGGACCATCTGCCATCTGCATCATAGTTTTGCTTCTAGATTTACATGGCAAGTGAAACTAACAGTCCCTCCCTACTTTCTCCCTCGTGACACCAGTGTATTATTATTTGCGGAGGAGCGTTCCCATCGTTCAAGGTTTGAGCGGAAGGTACGGATGGATGGTGCCTTCCTTTCCCTTCCTACACCTACAAACACGTACGCCAAATTTGATGTGTCTGAAGCATCCACTTACTTCTCCCCATATTCACGATTGATGTGAGATGATATCGACAGCCGATGGGCGAGTGACGACAACTACATACATACGCAATTGACGCATCATCGCTGGGCCGCCGGGTAGCAGAGTCAAATTCTCTCTGCCGTCTTGTCTGTTTTCTTCTTCTACGTGGCTAGTTGATGAACGAATGATTCGGATCATCGAGGCGTATGGCCGGGTTCTATTCTGTCAGATTCCCGGACTTTGCCTGTGGATAGGTATGTGTATGTGAAGGGTTTCTTCTCAAATCATACCCCTCGGGAACATTTCACCACGATTTCAGTGTACACATACGCACGAACGTAGTGTACAAACAAGAAACATCGTACGCGTTTGAAACAAAGCTCCACGGGATAAGACCAAAAAGAAGAGAGACTCGGCATATCTGCTTTCTTTTCAACATGACATCCGCATCCGCAACAATGACCACTACGACCAGTTCCTCTACCGTCCGTCCTGCGGAGCCTCTCACAGCATCGAATCTAGTCAGTGTTGCGGACTTGGAGACTTTGTTCGATCGCATGGTGGGTGTGAATGAGCGGAAAGAGAGGGAAAACGCTGAGAAGTTGGGGACGGGAATTGCGAGTGTGGACAAGGCGCTGTGGGGAGGAATTGAGGGCGGGGGGTTAGTCGGGGTTTCGTGTGAGGCAAACGGTGGTGCTGGTGGGGAGGTAAGTTTGTTGTTTTTGGTTTCCTCGTGGGGATTCATTGGTGTGAAAATTTGAAGATGGGGGAAGCAACAAGACTTACTCATAGCCAGAGATTTTATTATATGCGATATGCTAGGCTAACGTCGTCTATAGATCTGCTTGAAGCTTCTATCGAACTTCTTATTACTCAGTCCAACATCGTCTGCGGCGGTCATTGACATGACAGGGAATTTTAACATCCCTCGTCTCTACACACAAATTGTACATCGCTTGCTGTCTGATCCAAAATTACTCGACGTATTTCCCGCTCGAACAGATGGAAATGCAACAGTGGAGGACCTGGCGACGAAAGTGCTCGAACGTGTCAGGATCATGAGGGTGTTCGATTTGGTGGGTGTCATGGAAGCCGTGGGTGAGATACGAGAAAGCCTGGAGGGAACGAGGATGAGAACAGTGCCTGTACCACCGATTGAGCTCGAAAAAGACAAACACGAAGCGCTTGACAAAGTTACGGGGAATTCAGATTCGTTAGTGCCACAACCACGACCAAGGAATACAGTGATTGCGGATAGCGAGGACGAAGACGAGGATATGCTGCTTGAGGAGGAGGACAACTCACCAGCTCATAATGAACCCGTACATGTGGACAAATCTGTGCACACACACTTCGAAACAAACGATCATACTACATCCACCGAGGCCCAAGCAACGGGACCATTGAACCCATCAGAAATCAGAGATACACAAACCAACGAGGGAAAATTATCCTTCATCCTCATCGACAACCTCGCCCAAGTCATCAATCCTCTCCTGAAGAAAGACTACATCCACAGTACGACTTTTCTCTTCTATGCTCTCATCACAATCCCCACCTCTCTTAAACAAAGCTTTACTAACACAACCAGCACGAGCCCTAACGTCAACGTTCCTCCTCACACTCTCTAATCTCACCAGCCGACACAACCTCCACACCATCCTAGTCAACCCATGCCAACCCCTCCGCCCTTTCAACCGCCTAACCGCACATCAGCAACAGCAGCAACAACCCCCTGGACCACCCGCTACTTCCGCTACGACAACAACACATCCACCCAACTTCCCATCCATTTTCTCTTCCATCAATCTCACCCCTGCCCTCTCAGACATTCTATCGTCGTATTTCGACCTCCATCTTCTTGTCTCGCGTGTCCCTAAAGGGAGAAATGACGCCAAGGTCGTTTTTGCGGATGGGTCTACAATGAGTGGTGTGGAAGGAAGGTTAGGAGTAAGAGGGGGAAAGGGGCCGCTGGTCGTGGGTGTCGTTGAAGTGTTGGCGGATCGATGGCGGGGTAGGACGGGTGGGTGGGGATGGTGGGAGTTGGATTAAGGGGTGCAGGTTGGAAGGGGAGGAGGATAGAGGTGTAGTATTTTTAATTTCTTCGACCGAAATGCAACACAGGTAACTAAACAACTTCTAATTCTTCTCCGTCTCAATCGACTCTATAGATCTCTATCTAGACTCGCTCGCTGACGCTGGTTCATGGTGGTATCGCTGGGGTAAAATGGGACTGGAAAGGTGGACCAGCGCAAGGAAACAAAAGAATAACAACGAAAAAAAAAACGAACATTTGAAAAAATCACATATAAAGATGAGTTGGTGCAAAGGGAAAAACGATGGTTCTTGCCAAAGCACCGTTACCCTTCTAACTCCACACCTTATTTCTTCTCTCCCGCCTCCTTGGCCTTCCTCGCAGCCTCCATCTTGGCCAGCTTCTCTCTGCGCTGATACCACGCCTCGGCTCCAATGCCACCAAACACCAACCCCACACCACCCCACTGCATGCCCGTAACAGTATGCCCAAACAAAACAACACTCATCAGCATAGTCAGCATCTTGCGCGTGACCGTGACAGTAACGAGCAGCAGACTCGAGAAATGCGCGAGCGTGTGGAAGATGAAGACCTGGCCTACGGCACCGCAGGCGGCAAACGAGAGAACGTCCCAGCCGACGGTCGGGTACGTGGTGACGAAGGAGACGGCGTCGCGGAGTTCGCCAGCGCTCGAGGATGACAGGCCGAAGAAGGTGCCGAGCGGGGTCGAGGCGAGGTATGGCGAGACGACGAGGTAGGCGACGGTGAGGAGGGTGCTCATGATGTTCTGGGCGCACATCATCTGCGGGCCTGTGAAGCCCTTGAAGGTGGTGAAGATGTGGTCCTGGACCGTGTTGGTGAGGCCATCGAAGAGGAGGTTAATGCCGAGGAGGAAGAGACCGAGGGTTTTGCTCGCGTCGGCGCTGACGCCCTTCTTCGCTGCTTTTTTGGCGGTGGATGGGTTGTACAGTGTGAAGACGGCCACGCCAAGCGTTACGCACGCGACGACGAGGTACTTGTACACGGGGTACTTTTTGCGGAAGAGCGTGATGTGCAGGAACATGACGGGCAGGAGCTTGCAGCTCTTTGCGAGGATGAAGGTTACATAGTCGATGTGCTTGAGCGAGGCGTAGCCAAAGGGGGACGCGAGGCTGCTGGTGATGGCGATGAGGAGGAGGGAGGAGAGGATGGCTTGGGACGGGAAGATGGGGGGAACTTTGCGGGCGTGGGTTGTGGGGTCTCGCGGCGACGATGTGTAGAGGTAGATTGCGCCTGTGCAGGCGGCGAAGGCGGATTGGATCGTGTTGAGGAAGATGGAGTAGGTGAAGCGTGCGTTTTGCGGCCCGTACGTCGTCGTCGTGATGCGCTCTTGGAGGTAGGCCCAGCTCAAGCTGTTTTGAAAGGTTAGAACGGAGTGTTCAGCTTCGTTTCGTTCGTCAGGACTTACAAACTCGCATATATGCCTCCCACACAGATGGCCAGCGCAAACAGTCCCGACTGCTTCTGTTCCTGCGGGTCGCGCGCCGCGGCTTCGGCGACCTCCTCCAATTTGTGCTCAATGGTTTCTGTAAAGCTTTCGCGGCGTCGCCGTATCGAGCCATTGGAGCTACCATTCTGTGCGAGCATTTCCGAAGGTGTACGACGGACGGGTGTGGGCTTTGTGCGTGCCATGCTGGCTGTTTGGTGTTGCTTGTGAAGCCAGCGGTGGTAGTTGAAGACGCGGGTGAATTACTGCGGTTGGAGATGAATCTGAGCTTCGCGAAGCAATTAAACAACGGTATAGGAGAGCAACGTGTTCAGTCAAGTCTGAATTGGCAATGCCTTCTAACGTTAAAATGGTGGGTGGGCAGCTTATATTACTTTGGACGAGGTGTCAAAGTCAAAGGTGGCATCAAGCTCGGAGCTAAGCTGCGGACAGACCATGTCGTCGGAAATCGGAATGCATAATTCCGAACAAGCCATTCGTAGTGGGACCCTTGGATGTACACTAAAAGAGACATGATTCAAGCAAATCGATGGATTAGTTTTCTAGCAGGTGCCCCGTCAGCAAGGGCTGTTGTCTATATGACTGAGAGTGGACAGACGCCGGCAATGCTGATGATAAGCAAAATCTACGAGATCAATGTCGTCAAAAACACTCCCCTGAGGCGTAATCCAGAAATGACCCAAAAGGAAATCCGATGTGACCTTTCGTGCCTACACACCTCCCCAGAAGCTCGCGCTGTCACCATATTACCCAACGCCAAATTCCGCAAATGCCTCCCAATCATAGATTCGGCGTGCCGCAAGCAAGGCGAAGCACGCTCGGGACTGCGTGGCGTAGGATAGAAGTGAGAAGCAGGTTTCCGAAACTAGAATCCTGATGCTTCTCAGAAGGGGAATCCACCGGGGTATTGTTGGCCTCTCTGTCCACCACCGGGCATACCGCCCATACCGCCAAATGGACCTCCCCCACCAGTAGAGAAAGAGAAACCTCCGCCGCCACCGCGGCCACCTCCCATACCGCCTCCCATGCCACCTCCAAACATTTGCATCACTATATTTTGTTAGCTTGGTTCTAGCGAAGACGGCAGGTCTGGACTTACAAATCTCGGGATCAATGCCTCCCATTCCGCCGCCGCCATGGAAGCCTCCCATCTCGGGCTCCATAAGATCTTCACCAGAGTCATATCGTGCACGCTTTTGAGAATCACTCAAGGTTTCGTGTGCTTCTTGAATCTCCTTGAACCGTTCGGCAGCGTCGGGGTCATCTGGGTTCTTGTCGGGGTGGTGAACAATGGCGAGTTTCCTGTACGCCTTCTTGATCTCCGTCTCGGTAGCGTCTTTCTGGATTCCGAGAATCTTGTAGTAGTCCTTGCGCTTGCTCTTCTTCAGCTCAAGCTTAGCATTCTTGATGTCCCTAGCGATGCCTGGCTCTGACGGGTTGGCTTCCTGGATAGCTTCCAATTCTCGAGCTGCCTCTTCCCAGTTTCCAGATTCACCAAGAGCCTTTGCCCTCGTCTTTCGGGCTTTGGTGTAGCCGGGATCAAGCTCAAGCGCCTTGTCGCAATCAGCAATGGCCGGTGTCCACTTCTTCAGCCTAGTGTAGCATAATGCTCGATTCTGGAGAATTTTGGAGTTGGTGCTCTTGTTGGACGGATCAACTTCCAGGGCTTTGGTGTATGTGTCTATGGCTTCTTGGAAGCGCCCGGCTTTGAAAGCCGTATTTCCCTCTTCTTTTGTGCGTTCCAGCTTCTGGACCATCCGGAGGTATTTGACGGCGTCTTTGAAGTCAGGATCACAGCTCAACGCCTGCCTAAAGTGTTGGATCGCCTTTTCGTTCTCGCCCTGCATGTACAAAGCACGACCGCGCAGCACCAACGCCTCGGGGTCCTGGTTGTTGTTCCGCAGCAGATTCATGGCAAGGTTCTGAGCCTCGCCGAGGGCATTGACGTTGCCCATTCGGAGCTGGGCTTCACCGCGCATGAGAGTCCACTTGCGCGGTCGCTCCACGCCAGCTCCCAGACCCCGCTCAGCTTCATTAAGGGCGTATGTGATCATAGACCCAGCTTGGCCTTTTCGCAGGGTATCCTCGGCCTGCTGCAAGTGACGTTGCATGGTCAGTGCAGGCTGCATGTCTTTTGCAGAAGCATTGATGGCCCGATACGCTGCTAGCGCTTCATCTGGTCTACCCAGGCTGGTGTACACCCTGCCTAACCTGAGACCAATTTTCATATTTCCTGGGTCCAGCTCATCGGCCGTCTTGCAGTCCTCCAAAGCCTCAACGAAGCGGTTTGCTGATATGTACGCGGCTGCGCGGTTTGAGTAATAGGTGGGGTTCTTTGGGTCAGTTTCGATTGCTGTGGCCTTGTCAGTTCCGGAAGTAAGATGGGGCTATGACGATGCTGGCGAGGCATGTCGTGAGGGCGTGACCTATGGAATTACATACCTTTGGAATATTCTTTGATGGCTGCAGGATAGTCTTTGATTTTGAAAAACTTGTTCCCTGCAGCCTTGTACTCCTCTGCATCTATCGTGGGAGGCTGTGCAGGCGGCGATGCGGCTTCCGGTGTCGCTGCATAGTTTGCTGACTGCGGAGGCGGGCTGGTGGTGTATCTGTGGGGAGGAGGAGCAGGCTTCGAATCGTCGCCGTTCATGCCGTTGGGCTTGGACAGCGGGCTGGAGGGTGCAGGCGTCGGCGAAGTGGTTGAGTCTCTATCTATGTCCATGGGCTGGTGGTCGGCCATGGCTGACATGGCGGAGGAAGACAAGCGTCGCAGCTCGTCAGGCGGCAGGTTAAGAGGGTGCGAGTCGCGGTCGTATTTGGACGAGCGTTTGGTGGAAGAGTAGGAGTTGGAGCGACGTTCGCGGTCCTTGACCTTGTGGTGGGATTTTTGGGGGGATTTCTGGGACTTTTTCTCGGGCGAAGACGACAGGGAGGGCCTGGAAGGCGAGGCAGCGGGAGTAGTGCTGGGGGTCAGGTTTGGGGTTGGTGGCGAGCCGTTGTGCTGCTTAGACTTCTTGGACGACTTCGCGAAGAAGGAGGGAAGAACCATGAGAGGCAAGAGAGAAAGACGGCGAAGTCCTTTGTGACGCTTGAGTTTTAGTCGGCCTATTAAGCTGCAGTCAAAATCTGGTCGAGCGGGCAGTCCCCTAAAAAAATCGGGTTCCCGTCTGCTCTGGCTGGTTGCCGAAAGATTTCTAGCACTTTCTATGTTCTCCCGCCGAATCGCTCGCTCGCTAAAGACCGACAGCCGCAGGGCGCGTGCGTAGAGCTTGAGGCTGAGGACAAGGAAAGGTGAGAGCCGGTTTGGAATAGCAGGATCAACAAAGAAGGGGAGGAAGAAGAGCAAGACAAGGTGGACCAAGAGAAAAACAGGCGTCAGAACTGTGGTTGTTGAGGTGGTGGTGGTGGACCTCGGGATGGACTCATGTACAGGGAGGAATCTCTACGACCGTTGGGATATGGACGCGGCGTGTCTATTATTAAAAAATAAAATAAAAAGAAGATTGTCTCGTCGAAGCCGTGGCATTGCGCTTGATTAAATGATTGCTAATAACCACCTACTGCACCTGCCTCCTGAAAGGTGTCTCTATTCAATCATCCGTCTGCTCTACACTGCCTCCTGTCGACGTAACATCGCTTGTCACTTCACATCTGCATCATTTCCCTCCAATGTAATTCCAGGAGGTTGGTGTTTGCAGGCGGTTATAACTACCCGCTCATCCCCAGAGTATGTAATGTCCAGCGGCCCTGCGAGCTTGTTTACCGTTGCTGCAGCGAGCAGTGATGAGCTGTCCTATCATGGCCAGCCTCTTGATTTCACGCCAATCGAAACTCACGGCCCGCCCTGACGCCCAGCACCTCCATGGTTCCTTTTTGTCCATTCAATCCTTCCTATGACAGGTGACTGGCTAATGACGGCGATCCTCCTTTCACGACCAGCCTGGAGGCTTGGGAATGCTCAGCACGACTGCCTGGGGACATGGCCAGCATCTGCGTTCGGGAGCGACAATCTGCCCGCCTCTTGTCTTTCTGATCCCGAGTAATCACAATCTTCCAAGAGGACAGTTGATTGTATTGTAAATGCGAATTTTTGGATTGGAGAAATGACATTGATGATTGTGCCGTGTCTGAGTCTGATGTTGTCATGCTCTTGGCCATTTGTGGCACCCTGGTCCTTGCCGGTACAGGCAGCCCTGGTTCCCGTTATCTTATCACCACGTGCTCTGCTATGCACATACGACGTCCCCACCCTCTACGATAGCAAGGAAATAAAACGCACCTTCATCCAGCAAACTCTTTGGTCTTGTTTTTGCCTTTACTGGACCGGAGAAACACTATTGCATTCTAGAGTTGTAAGACCTTGCCTACCACGCTTTATCAATCAGGAATACGCTGTAGACTTTGCTATTCGGTCATCAGGTCAACGCTCCGAGGGTACAGCCGCTCCAGAGGCCAGTCCAGGCCGTGTCTACTACCTATCGCCCTTTTCCTAGTTCTTTCTCACTTTCTGCTCTCAGCTTGTCCTTTCTGCATTACCTCACCAGAGCCCTCAGCCACGCGTTTGTTTCCTTTTCTTTATCACGCAACGTCCAACTAACCGCCCGCCCCCGCTTCTGCAGTCTCAGCTTGTCCGCCGTCAAATCCGCCATCGCATCCGTACCATGGGGCTCACATACAACATCTACCTCAGCGGCAACCGCATATACGGTTGCGGGACGTGCAAAACGCACCTATCCAACCACGAGGACATCCTTAGCAGGGTAATGCCCAGTCTTGCATTCCCGCAGCTCTGCACAAGCACTCACACGTCTCACAGAACTTTCGCGGCCAGCACGGGAAAGCCTACCTTTTCGATCAAGTCGTCAATATCACAGAGTCCGAACCCAGCGAGCGCAATATGACAACTGGCCGCCACATCGTCCGCGACATCCACTGTCGTCAGTGCAAGGAGACGGTCGGGTGGAAGTACGACAAGGCATACGAGCCGAACGAGAAATACAAGGAGGGCAAGTTCATTTTAGAGGAGGCGCTGCTGTCGGTTGTATCTTGATACCGGCGTAGCGGCCAAAGATCACGAATTTCTTTAACACAGGCATATGGGAGGCGCTATCTGGGCATGGCGTATATTATACGGATGGCGTACAGGAGTGGTGGAACTTGGATTTTGGACATCTGGCGTTGACCTCTACCGTGATGAGAGTCACGGTAGCTTGGTGAATTGGATGGCTTGGGTACATAATACATGGGCGAATGGTTGGGCGGTATCGGGGTATTATGTACGTAGATACGCCCTCCCATCTTGGTAGTTCTCATCTATAACATTACATCAAATCAATAGCTTCTACACGATGATGTATTTAGGCAGTGCTAACAATTTCAACCCGGCTTGCTCCTGTTGTTTCCGTGAGGTACCGTTCGTTACCCCGCTCACCCCGCGGACCTTCAAGCCTCTCGACTTGAAGCTTCAAAGCTACACCTACACTGTCGCCTTCATCCTTTTTACTTGATCAAACCTTGTGATTCTCTTCCAGTTCATCTATACCACCTTTTATTCTGCATTATGGCTCCAGGGACTATGAAAGCCGTTGTGTTCAAAGGGCCACACAAGGTCGAAGTCGAAGATCGTCCAATCCCCCAAATTCAGGAACCCACTGATATCATCGTCAAAGTAGACAAGGTATATATTGTGACCATTTCACGATTCTTGCGCACAAACTAGGGAAAATGTTCTGACCCAGCAGTTAGACCGCGCTATGTGGCAGGTATGAGCTTCCAGCCTAGGATCGAGGTAAACGATTTAACATGTCAAAGTGAACTTCATGTCTTTCGTGGCCACCAGCCGTCAGGTACAGGATTCATCATGGGTCATGAGTTTACAGGAACTGTGGAAGAGCTGGGATCAGATGTTCAATCGCTGAAAAAAGGAGATCGTGTCGTTTCCCCCTTCACCACCTCTTGCGGCGTATGCTTCTACTGCCAACAGGGCTTTTCCTCTCGATGCACCAAGAGCCAACTATTCGGTTGCTCTGTACTAGATGGAGGTCAAGCGCAATACGTTCGCGTTCCGCTAGCAGACTCAACCGTGTCCAAAACACCCGAAGGAATCAAAGATGAAGTGCTAGTGCTCATGGCAGACATTTTCCCCACGGGATGGTTTGCAGCACACAATGGGTTCAAAAACTTGACCAAAGAGACGATCAGCAAGAGCACCGTGGTACTAGTGGGTTGCGGGCCCGTCGCACTTTGTGCGCTCGTGAACATCCTTGATTATCAACCAGCGCACGTACTTGCGGTCGACTCGGTACCCAGCAGATTGGACCTCGCCAAATCCTTGGGAGCAGAGCCGTGGAATTTCCAAACGGACCGCGAGGGTCTTGACAAGCGGGTCAAGGAACTTACGGATGGACGGGGAGCAGATGTCATTATCGAAGTCGTGGGCCTCTCGCCAGCCTTGAGAATGGGCTACGAGCTCGTCCGGCCATGGGGTATCATTTCCAGTGTGGGGGTTCACAACGGAGAGGTGTGTAGAAGCTGATGATGAGGAGACGATATGGCTGACTCAGTTACTCAAGATTCCATTCACTGGAAACGATGCGTACAACAAGAACCTCACTGTGCAAATGGGGAGATGTCCCGTGCGAAGTGTGTTCCCCAAGGCACTCGAGGCCCTCAAGAAGCATCAGGATAAATTCGGGTGAGTATTTTTCAGCTGCCTGATACGCTGATACTAACTTGACCAGGTTCATGGCGGACAAGATCATGCCATTGAGTCAGGCGGTCGAGGGCTACGAACTATTCGACAAGATGAAGGTGCAAAAGGTGGTGTTCCGGGCGCAGGAGTGAGGTGGTGGAACGTAGATAGGTGGTCATGACGTAGGAACAGCGATTACATTCAAGGTTGGCAGCGAACTGCGCCCTCGTACGAGGGCAGCCGTGATTGACACATGGACAGACGTGAATGCAGTGAATGGCACGGGCGTAGATGAAGGAGTGAACTGGCATGGCGTGGCGCGGCCTGTGCGTGCATGTAAGAAGGCGGGGACATGAGGCTACAGGCGAGGGCGAGGGAGAGGCGATGCTGCTGCTGCCAAATCCCCCGCGCGCGTGTCGTGGTGAGTGCGTCAATGTCCACGCTGCTGGTTCCAGTCAATCTGCTGCCGCGACACCTCCAGACTTGGTCACCATTAAGAAAATCAAATGATCATGAGCTGCTGTGCCATGAATTTAATTATTTGCGTTTGCATTCCTGCACTGTCCATGGGAATGAGTGAGTGCTGCGCTGGACAGTTTGTACGGTGCTGTATCAATGCGGCAAGCGCGACCTCGCTAAAGGGCTAACTAGGTACCTACCAATCCCAATTACCCTCCCCCATAACTCTCTTCGACCTCACCACCTCACCACTTCACGTCGAAACCGCTCTGCTCCCCTCCTCACCTTACCCTTCACCCTTCACCCACACGCCTCCCTCCTCCCTTCTCATCCGCCGCTCTCCTCTCCCCCGTCTCCCCAGACCCTTCATCTCTCCCCCGCCTCCTTCCACTTGACCAATTGTAAGTCTCCATCAATCCTGCCTTGCCTGCCGTTGCACCACTTCCGTGCGTGCACCACACTCCGCCGCTCCTCCACCTCTGCTGCCACCACCACCTCTGACACGGCTCAAAATTTAGTCCTCAGCGCCCTCACCCGCGCTTCCTTCTCACCCCCACATCCTCGGAACTCTTTTCCCCTCCGGTACTAATTCCACCATTTCCCTTGCAAATTGTCGTCCGCTATACTAACGTTGCCACACACAGCACACCTCAAGCCATTCCTACACCATGTCTGCCGACGATTCCCAGCAGTCCACCCAGGACATCAACCAAACCGGCGACTCCCTCGGCCGTCTGAGTGTCAACGATGAGGGCGACGTCATCCCTCGCACTGAGGAGGAGTATGCTGAGTCGCAACTCACCCTTCGCGCCATTGTATCCTCCAAAGAGGCTGGTGTCATTATAGGAAAGGCAGGCAAAAACGTGGCCGATCTCCGCGACGAAACCGGCGTGCGTGCTGGCGTCAGTAAGGTTGTCCAGGGTGTTCACGACCGCGTCCTCTCCGTCACTGGCCCATTGTCGGGCATCTCCAAGGCCTACGGTCTCGTTGCCAAAGGCCTGCTCGAAGGTGCTCCGCAAATGGGAATGGGAGGTCTTATCCGCAGCGATGGCACCCACCGTGAGTACTCCAATTACATCATTGCGACGTTAGTTGACCATGTTAGCCATCCGTCTCCTCATTTCTCACAACCAAATGGGCACCATCATCGGCCGCCAGGGTTTGAAGATCAAGCAGATCCAGGATAGCTCCGGTGTGCGCATGGTCGCACAGAAGGAGATGCTACCCCAATCCACGGAGCGCATCGTGGAGGTCCAAGGATCTCCCCAAGGTATCGAGAAGGCCATCTGGGAAATCGGAAAGTGCCTCATCGACGACCACGAGCGCGGCTACGGCACTGTGCTCTACAACCCGGCCGTGAGGGTTCAGCCTGGTGTAGGATCCATCGCGAATGGTGGCGGCGGCGCTGGTGGCATGGGCGGTGGCATGGGCGGAGGCCGCTCCTACAACCGCACTGGCCACGGTGCCGATTTCAGCGACGCGCCTCCTTCGTACAATAGGCGCTCTGGCTCGGATGCTGCCAGCCGCCCGCCTCCTCCTACGCATACGGAAGACGGCGAAGAGATGCAAACGCAAAACATTAGCATTCCCTCCGACATGGTGGGATGCATCATTGGTCGCGGAGGCACCAAGATCAGCGAGATTCGCAAGACGTCTGGTGCGCGCATCTCCATTGCCAAAGCCCCGCATGACGACACTGGTGAGCGCATGTTCACCATCACCGGCAGCGCTTCCGCCAACGAGAAGGCTCTGTATCTTTTGTACGAGAACCTGGAGGCCGAAAAAATGCGCCGCAGCCAGGCCGCTGAATAGACGACGATGTGGAATTCGTTGTTTGTAATCTGCAAGGTGTGTTGGTTGGGTGGAAGAGGTAAACCGGCGTTGATCGCTTCCCGTCTTTGCACTTTCCGACGTCTGACTGGCATCGGGAACACGCAAACACGACCCCAAAAGCAAGGTATTGCTTATTATCTTCTGACTGCCCCCTTTTCAGCACCCACGATGGATACCACGGCCGGGGCATTGTTTCCTGTTTTTTTTCTTCTTTCTAATTTGAGATGTGACGGCGGATTGAGCGGGGTCTGTCACGATTATTATGACTTATGGACGATATCCCGGATGCGCACGTCTACTGCCTGCAACGGGCTAGACATGCTTTTCTTTTCTGTTCGATCAGACGAGGACGAAGAAGATGGAGCCCCGCGAGGGGTCACTACCTACCCACTCTCACTCTACTATCCGACATACTCTCCCTAAGTCCTAACTCTTGCATCCGCGATCTCCTTCCTCTTTCTTCGTATCTCTCTACGCCGGTAGCCATCAACCACACCTTTCTCCCCCGACCTATATCATAGCTCTCCCATTGGGACTATTACCGCAGCTGGTAAAACACTTCATTTTATGTACTCCAATGTAGAGTAGTAATGGAAAGCTGCAAAATATCTGATTCGTCAATGTGTCTCCGCTCTAGTGATGTCGGCAGTGCGCCACTCGTATTTGAATGCTTGGCGCGAACCACCCACCAGTTGAACGCTACCCGCACCTAACGCCTTACCAGATAAGCACAAGACTTGAGAAGGCTAATTATAAAACCGTTGGTCCAGTTGGTCGTTCCTGGAAGCCCGACTATGCGGAAGTGAAGAGCTTGGGACATCTATCATCAGAGTAGAGCGTACTTTTTGGAAAAAAAAAAACGTTTACATACTGCGATCTGGGACCTGGGGTATTGATATCTACATGTTGTACCTACGAGTATTGCCGACAAAAACACCATTCCGATCAATCATTTACAACCGCGGACTCTCCTATACACATACACATCTCCACAAACCAACCATGCAACAAAGACGAGGCGGCGGAAGACCAAACCGCCAACCACGACGCGGAGACTCGTCCTCGTCCTCGCATCACACTCAACACCAACGCCCACACCGACCACCACCATCATACCCCTCCTCGGTCCCGTCACACGCCTCCCTCGCCCCCAACCTAACCGCCGTCTCCATCATCCTCAAACGCGACCAACCCACCGGCCACCAAGTCCAAGGCATCGTCGCCGAAATCCTAACCCGCAGCGACCACCCCCGCGGCGTCAAAGTGCGGCTCCGAGATGGGCGCGTCGGGCGCGTGCAGCGCGTTGTGAGTGAGGAGGAGGGGAGGAGGGGGGAGGAGAGCGTTGGTGGGGCGGGCGCGGGGTTGGGGAGGGATGGGGAGAGTGGTGGTGGTGCGAGTGTGGATGCGAGAGGTAGCAGGAGACGGGGTAGAGGTGGTGGGTATAGA